>JBBPKN010001021.1:0-22962 GCA_038089275.1 Pulveroboletus cf. rosaemariae | reverse complement strand
ATAAGGCTGTCTCTATGCTCAACAGGAGGGACAGGCAGGACAAGGAGAGTCAAGCCTAGTCATGGGGGTGAGGCTTTACAACTCCTTTGAGGATATCACATAGCCTTGGAGGTATTCTGGAGTAACCCAGAGGGTCAGAGTGAGCTCAAGGGCTCATGCAGTGTAAGGATGATGACAAGAGGGTTCTGGTGTTTTTGTCAATATTTGTACTGAGGTACAAGATACAGAACTACAGTACTTATACCTCAGAGAGGCAGAACTATCTAGAAGTGTAACAAAATGAGACAGATGCTAACTCAGAAGTGAAGCAGATGTCTAGATATCTAGGAAATGAATGGAGATGTCAGGGAGACAATGTTCAATCATGTCAGACTGAAACTGAAGGGTGACAGGATGGAACAGAGGAGAGCAAGAAACAGGAATGGAACAGGAAGAGCAACAATGATGGTAATGGTAACTGACTGGGAATAGTAATGGAGTTATATTAGGATGGTCTGGAGATAACAAAGGGGAACTAGGGTAGTATTTAACTGGAGCAGAGATAGACTGGAAGTGGAATAGGGCAGAGAGGGAGTGAAAGCCTGGGGGAGCATATAATGCTGAGGGGTGGGAAGTGTACATGCATAACTGGGAGAGACTGGAATGGTGATGGAGGGCCAGAGTTGCCTGGAGGGGAGTCAGAGGGCTGAAGCAGCTTACTAGGTGTAAAAACCAATTGTAAGCTGGGTCAAAATGGGGTTGGAATTTGGGTTGAAGGTCCAGAATATGACATTATACCTTAGAGAGGCAGAACTATTTAGGAGTGTAGCAAAGTGAGACAGATGCAAATTCAGAAGTAAAGCAGATATCTAAATATCTAAGAAACAAATGAAGATGTGTCACATTCCATGCCAACAGGTTAACTCTGCTATATCTCCAATGCAACTCTGGTTGCTTCTATGCTTTAAGCTGCATGTTTCCTAGTTCCCTTTACCTCTGTCTTCTCCTATCTAATGATTGATTACAACTTTACCTATGCTAACTCTGTACCATTCTGATACAACTCCATTGTTTCTCTGACCTCACTTTCTGTTCCTGTTCCTTTATGCTGCACTTTTCCCTGTCATCACTTAGTTTCAGTTTGACATTATTCAATGTTGTCTCCTCTGACATCTTCATTTGTATCCAGAATGCATTGGTATCTGCTTCACTTATGAGACAACTCCTTTTATTATAATGTACTTTTTCATTTTTACTCTTTCTGGACTTATCTTCACACTACTGTAGCTCTTCACATTGTCACATCATGTGACCCCTTCACATCTTCACATTTTCACCTCTTCACCTCTTCATCATTTTACCCTTTCACATTTCACATCTTCACATGGCACAAATCTAGAGTGATCTAGACTATGCTGTCAAATCTCATGTTTGCTTCATGTATTTCTAGGTCCCCGCTCTCTTATTGCTATTGGATAGCTTACTATACAATACTTTAGGGCCAGTACCAGTTACATGGTCTATGCACAATATGTAGCAATATAAAAGGAGGTTGGCTCAAGCCTGGATTTTCCCAGTCTTGCACACTTGAACCTTCAAGTTCTAGTTCTCTCTTGGCTCTTATTATTTCACTACACTTTGCCTAGTTTGTTGCCACTAGCATAAAAGCAACACTCAGGATTAGGATCAGGCAGCACACATCAAGCTTAGGTGTTAGATTTAGTCAATGCATCAAAGGCTGCATTTTACTTGTGCAAGACTCCAATACTTGGTCTGTGCAGAAGGAAGTCTTTAGAAACCAGGTCACACCATTTCATGCCCATTAAAGTTGCTTATCCCTGGGGGCACAAGGAAACACTTAGGAATTTGATCAATGAAGCTATTCTAGAATTCACAGGAGATGAACAAGAAAGAAAGGAGTTTCAAAAGAAGTTCGACATCTTTGATAGGCAGATGGCCTTGGACTTTCAAGCAACAAAGGCTAGAGATAGAAAGGTAGTAGCTAGCGAAAGGCTAAAATCCCTCAGGCCTTCATCCATACTTAGGAAACCAAGAGGACTCCACTCCATCTGCATCTCCCCTCACATTCATAGATCTTTAGTCAAACATGTCTGCTCCAAGGCAAGAAGAGGAGGAGTATGAAAGCCAGGTAGAGCTACCTGAGTCCAGTCCCTCCATCGAGGAACCCTCCTTCGAGTATACAATCCAGAACCCACTATCATTGAGCAATCCCGGTTGGTTAGAAGGTTGCTACCAGCCAGCTCCATTATTACCTTCAAGGCTTAAGAAAATGGCCAAAAAAACCAACATGGAAGACTTGTTGAGAGAGTTGAGGGGAGGAATGGGAAGAAAGGTTGTGGATCCAGGGAAATGGGATGGCAATAGAAAGAAGTGGAGATTGTGGTGGGCCAAAGTCAGAGTATGGGAGGACAGCATTGATTGGAAAAATGATCAAACAAGGACTGTGGAAGTGCTCTTCCAAATGGAAGGAAAAGCAGAGGGCTATGCCCAACTAATTTTAGAAGATTGTCTGGAGAATGATTGATGGCCCAGCAAGCAGGATCTCTTCAATGACATTAAAAAATACTTTCACATCAACAAGCTGGCTCATGAAGCTCTAAAGAAGTTGGAAGATCTAAAACATATGGGGAGGATTGATGAGTATTTGCAGGACTTCATTGTTCTGCAAAAGAATGCAGGGGTTGATGAACACCATGCTATGAAACTGCTCAGGGAGCAGGTTCAGTATAGGGTGTACCAGCATGCAATGCTACAAGATCTGGAGGAAACATTGACAGAACTGATTAATCAGTTTTGAGTCATAGGTCATGCTTTTGAAAGGATGGCAGTTGAGCATGGTACTCCTGTCAATAGATGGCAAACCCCAAGAGGTCCCCCTTCTTGTTCTTCCCCTATGAATCAATTCCAGCCTCGGCTTTAGTGACAACCCCCATGTTTTATGGCCACAGGCACTCAGCCAGAAAGAGGGGCTCCCATGGAGATAGGAGCAGTCAACTATGGGGGTAAGGAGTGTTTCAAATGCCACAAGTGGGGCATTTGGCCAAGGATTGCTGCTCCAACCTTCCATTCACCCCTTCTCCTGATTTTAATCTGCGAAGAACACAGGCCAGTGCCCCGGCAGATAATAGGGTCACACCCTGAAGGCAGATATTGACCTTTGGGGATTTTGAAAAGGTACAGGGACAGCCAAATACTTATGAGGCCCCCATGGTAGATATGTGAATGCTGGCAGTGGAAGCTGCTAAGCAACAAACACAAGGATCTGGGATTGAAGAAGTCCCAGAAAATAGTATGTACAGAGAGGCTGCCAGAGCTTACTGGCTGGACAAGTTCACTTTGGAGCAAAAGTCTTTAAAATAAATATGACTTCAATTGATCAAGATAATCGGGGTCGATTTTCTTCTTTTTCTGTCACTGTATTATTTAATTCTTGTCCTATGAATACAGTTGTTTCATATGCCAATGAGGGATCTCAAAAGAGCTTGGCCAATGGCAATAAATTGGTGCTTAATTCCTCACAAAAAATAAAAGAAAAAGGTATCAATTCAGTATGTGTTAGAAACTCACCCTTAACAGATATTTATAAAAACCTTGAAAAAATCAAAGAAAGAGATGAATTTTTACTGGAAATAAAGGTAAAAGGAATAAGAAATGAACAATGGAATAAGTGTGGAATAATCCATGCTTTAATCAATTCAGGAGCAGTAGTAATGTTTGTGGATATTGACTTTGTTTCATAACATAGGTTAATGTAACTACCTCTCAACCAACAAGTGGAGGTTTACAATGCAGATGGTACAAAAGGATTAGGAGGAAGAATACAAAGTAAAGTCCTCCTTACCATTGAATTTACAGATGTGCATGGTAAGGCACATGAAGAAGTGCTACCTACACTTGTATCCAAATTAGGCAACATGGATCTCATCATAGGGTATGATTGGTTCAAGAAACATAATCCTATTATAGATTGGCAAAAGAAAACAGTACTAATCCCAGGCAAACCAATACCACTTCATCAAATTAACACTAATGAAGTGGAGTTAAAGAATCAGGTACCAAAGGAGTTCCATTAATTTCTGAAAATGTTTTCCCAGGAACAATCAGAAAGAATGCCAACAAGAAAACCATGGGACCATCTGGTTGACCTAAAAGAAGGGTTTGTATCAAAGAAAGGACAAATTATTCCACTCTTAGATAAAGAAATGACTGAAGTAAGGAATTTCATTGAAACAGAAACAAGGAAAGAGTATATTAGACCCTCCAAATCACCACAAACATCCCCCATTTTCTTCATAGGTAAAAAAGATGGTGGGAAGCATATGGTCATTGATTATAGATATCTAAATGAGTGGACTGTCAAGAATTCCTATCCACTTCCATTGATTTCTACTCTTATTGATTGCCTTAAGGGCTCTGATATGTTTACCACTCTAGATCTTTGATGGGGTTACAACAATATCAGAATGTGCCAGGGAGATGAATGGAAAGGTGTGTTTACCACGCCTATAGGGGCTTTTGAACCCTTGGTAATGTATTTTGGCATGTGCAATAGCCCTGGCACATTTCAAACCATGGTTAATGACATTTTTCATGATTTATGGGCTTTTGTGTTGGTATACATTAATGACATTATTATTTTTACAAAGGATAAAACTAGACAGGAACATGCCCAACTAGTGGCAAAAGTCCTTCAATGATTACAGGACAATGATCTATTTTTAAAGCCATCAAAATGCCATTTTATGCAATAAAAGGTGGATTACCTTGGAATGGTGGTATCTAAAAATGGGGTTGAGATGCAGATGAACAAGGTTCAGGCCATTCAAGATTGGCCACAACCACGCACTCTCAAACATATCCAAGCATTCTTGGGTCTAGCTAATTATTATCAATGTTTTATTCAAGGATTTGCAGATATTGCTTGCCCATTGAATGATCTCACCAAGAAAGATCAAGTTTTCTCTTGGGATGGACTTCAACAGAAGGCTTTTGTGTCACTCAAGAACATTATGTCCACAGCTCCCTTCTTGGTTTATCCCAACTCCATCCAGCTGGTCCATGTTGAAACTGATGCATCAGACATTGCCACTGGAGTGGTCCTTTCCTATTTGGTCAATGGGGACTGGCATCCTGCTGCCTATTTATCTCATTCTTTAAATCCTGCTGAAAAGAATTATCCTATCTATGATAAAGAACTTCTGGCAGTTATCTGGGCTTTCAAAGAATGGTGTCATCTTTTGATTGATCGTCTCTCCTTCGAGATCTGAACTGATTATCAGGCTCTGGAGCACTGGTGAAAACCACAGGACCTTTCTTCATGGCAGGCATGCTGGGTGGAATTGCTCATGGAATTTTGTTTTACTATCATTTATAAACCAGGGACTTCCAATGGGCA
This sequence comes from Pulveroboletus cf. rosaemariae, assembly GCA_038089275.1. NCBI lineage: Eukaryota > Fungi > Basidiomycota > Agaricomycetes > Boletales > Boletaceae > Pulveroboletus > Pulveroboletus cf. rosaemariae. Next base: position 17,567 of record JBBPKN010001021.1, on the reverse strand, counting down.
GGCTGATGCTTTCTCTAGGTGATTTGACCATGGTACTGTGGTTGATGAACCTAACAAGAATGTCACAGTGCTTCCCCAAGATTGTTGTCCCACCCTACCCTCCCTTTCCTATCGAGGTCTTGTCATTTCCAACTCTTTTATTCAAGAAATTGTTACTGCCACTTGCCCCCTTCTCAATGACAACTGGCCAGGCTTGTGTTATAATGCAGATGAAGGTTATCTCCTACATGAACACTCAAACACAATCTTCATACCAAAAGAACTCAGAATGGAAGCATTAAAGATATGTCATAATTCTCCTATTGCAGGACATGGAGGACAAAGAAGAATGCTTCATTTATTAAAAAGATTCTTTTATTGGCCTGGACCGTCACAGGATGTTATTAATTATATCAAGACCTGTCAAGTGTGCTCCCTCATGAAGGGTTCACAAAAAGCACCAGCAGGCAAACTTTTACCTTTACCTATACCTTCTAAACCTTGGACAGACATTTCCACAGACTTTATTACTGGTCTACCAAAGTCAAATGGTTTTGATGCTATCCTAGTGGTAGTAGATTGCTTTTCAAAAGAAGTGGTTTTCATCCCTTGTTTCACAACCACTTTTTCATCAGATTTAGCTAAACTATTCCGTGACCATGTTTGGTCAAGACATGGCTTGCCATTGTCTATCATTTCAGATCAAGGACCCCAATTTGCTTCAGCATTTACACAAGAGTTATGCCATTTCCTTGGCATACATCAAAAACTTTCTACTTCATTTCACCCACAAACAGATGGTCAAACAGAAAAAATAAATCATGAGTTAGAACAATACTTGCATACCTTTGTGGCAAAGAAGCAGGAAACCTGGGCAGATTGGATAAAGATAGCAGAGTTCTCTCACAATAATGCCTTCTCCATGGCAACAGAGTCTACACCATTTTCTATCACCAAGAAGTTTTTTCCACATCTAGGCTTTGAGGCAGACAAAGTCTCACATGGATTTGCAAAGGAATTCCAACAAACAAATGTTCAGATACAAGAGTCATTGGAAAAAGCCAAAGAAAAGATGATTCAAGTAGTGAAATCAAAAAAATCAGAAGCACCTCAATACCAGATTGGTTAGAAAGTCTGGTTATCTACAGAACACCTATCACTTCCATATCCATCTAAGAAATTATCACAGAAGTGGATAGGTCCCTACACTATCATTGATATCCTTCCCAATGCAGTCAAACTGCAATTACCAGTCAACATCCACATCCATCCAGTTGTTAATATCTCTTGAGTCAAACCCTATAATGATCCCCTTCCTTAACAACCCATGATTCATCCTGATCCTATTGCCATAATGGAAGAAGGACATGAAGAATGGGAGGTTGAATATGTAGTGGATTCTCAATTGAAAAAAGGCAAATTGGAATATCTGGTGCATTGGAAGGAATACAATGCATCTGACCATACATGGGAATCTGAGGATCATTTTAAACATGCTTCTCAAGCTACTTCATCTCTTCACCTTTGCAATCCATCTGCTCCTTGAAAACTTTGCAGTCTGTTACTCACTGACTTTCATTCTTGCTTCGAACCCTACCATAATTTGACCACTTCTATTCCACTAGCCCTGTTTCATCTGGAATTCAAGATCTAAAGACAGGGTAGTATTATAATGCACTTTTTCATTTTTACTTTTTCTGGACTTATCTTCACACTATTGTAGCTCTTCACATTGTCACATCACGTGACCTCTTCACATCTTCATATTTTCACCTCTTCATTTCTTCATTATTTCACCCTTTCACATTTCACATCTTCACATGGCACAAATCTAGAGTGATCTAGACTATGCTATCAAACCTCATGTTTGCTTCATGTATTTCTAGGTTCCTGCTCTCTTATTGCTATTGAATAGCTTACTATACAATACTTTAGGGCCAGTCCCAGTTACATGGTCTGTGTACAATATGTAGCAATATAAAAGAAGGTTGGCTCAAGCCTGGGTTTTCCCAGTCTTGCACATTTGAACCTTCAAGTTCTAGTTCTCTCTTGGCTCTTATTATTTCACTACACTTTGCCTAGTTCATTGTCACTAGCATAAAAGCAACACTCAGGATTAGGATCAGGCAGTATACACCAAGCTTAGATGTTAGGTTTAGTCAATGCATCAAAGGTTGCATTTCACCTTTCATATCTCCATTCCCTCCTTAGATAATCTGTCTTCCTAAGATATAAGTACTGGAGTTTGGTATCTTGTACTTTAGTTTGAATATCAACCATAATATAACATTATGATTCCCCCCAGATCCCTCCTGCCTCACAACTTGATGTTATACCCTACCCTAAAGTCCCTCAACTTATTTCATGGCTTGATGTTGTGCCTCTTGTTGGAAAAAAGCTCTATAGCCAATCCCAAACCTCTGATAAGTTTCCAACCCCTCTGTAAATCAGGGCACTTAGTACTAGCATAAGGGTGCACCACATAAGATGAAGCCAAGCCCTGTCCACTCTGGAGTTATCTGGAGTACCCCTGGAGTATGTCGAAATATTTATAACAAAATGTCAGAAAAGGCAATGTTTAATCATGTCAGACTGAAACTGAAGAGTAACAGGATAAAACAAGGGGAAATCAGGAATAGAAACAGAAACAAGAATAGTAACAATATAAGTAACAGTAACTGAGAGCAGAAATGGTGACAGAGTTATACCAGAATGGTCCAGAGATAACAAACTTGAACTAAGGTAGTACTTAACTGGAACTGAAATAGAACTGAAAACAGAATAGGGTGAAGCAGAAGTGAAAGGCCAGGGAAGCATATAATAATAGAGGGATGGGAAGCATATATGCAAAGCTGGGGCAGACTAGAATGGTAACAGAGGGCCAGAGTTGCCTGGAGGGGAGTTATAGGGCTAGAGTAGCTTACTGGATATGAAAACCAGTTATAATCCAGGTCAGAATGGGGTCAGAATTGGGTCAGAGGTACAGGATATGATAGTATCTCTCCCTTAGGCCTAAACCCTTGAAGGCCATTGGCCTGGGGTATGGAGAGTATGGACATGTGATCTGCAATAGTGTGGTAATGGGCACATGATTGTGCATTTAGTAATATTGGGGAAATAGAGTGGAGGGTTGTGGAAATAATGAGCATATGACCTTGTTTAGTGATAATGGGGTGAAAGAGCAGAGTTTCTTGGCTTACTCATGAATAAAAACAGAGACTTCATGGTAACTCATCCTTCCTTTATTATATAACATGGCTACATTCAACAACATTGCAACATGGGCTAAAAAACACATTGCAGAATATGCTAATGATGACAAGGCATTGAGTAATGCCAAATACACTGAGTGCAAGAGGTACACAAAGGTGAGGAGAGAAGAAGAGTGAAGGAGGGTGAAAGAGGCCCAGAAAGTGGTGGAGGAGGCTGTCTGAAGACAGGCCAAGGAGGCCAAGAGGGCCCAGCAGGTGGCAGAGGTGGCTGCCCAAGAAAAGGTAAGTATCATGGTCATTTGCCTAAGAGCAGGATAACTGAAGACCATTAGGCAGTGCAAGTGCAGGCCCAAGTGTTATGTTTCCTCTTTTCTCTCATCATAGCTTCTGCTCTTCTTGCACCTATGGTGCTTCCTTGTTTATTTTCTACTATAATTTCTGCTCTTCTTGTGTTCTAGCCCTGTCTAGACCACTCCCTTGTTATGTCCTTTGCCTGGGCCTTCTATCTCTTAATCAGCTGACTTATAATCTTTCCATCTCTTTCCATCTTTTTCCACACAGATATCTTACTTATCATTTGTCAGCATGATTACTTATTCCATCTCCACTTCAACTCTATTAACTGTACTATAAAGTAGCATACTTCCTGTCCTCTCTTTTCTCACACTACTTCTACCTTGCAACCACCTCATAGTCTTCACATCTCCACTTGTCCTTGTATCTACATACTTGGAATCCACTGCTTGTGTCCTGGCACTTAACCAGAGGATCATTAGCATCTGATCTCGGCACACCCCTGGGAGTGTAGCTGGTACCATTAAGGCACAACACTTTGTTTGTCACCTTCCACTCATCTTGAAGCTTACCTCTGATTCGCTTTATCCTCTTCATTCACAGCAAGGTCTATGCCTGTCCCTACCTGGGCCTAGCATAACAAAAGAAGTAGCATATTCTACTTGCAGCTATTGTTACTATAGTCTGCTCCCACCATTTCACCCAAACAACCCTTGCTATTTGACTCCCTTTGGGGTAAGCCTTGTGCCTCTACCTCAGACCCTCTCAAGTCCACTTTGGAACCTGAGAACCCCTCTCCTCTGGATTGCCCTTCCACACCAGAAGACATGCTCATGGACATTTTCATCCCCTCTCAAGAAGAAGTACAAGAAGACCATGACCTTGCTCATGAACTCTCCTCTTCCTTGCAGATTTCTTGAGCCCAGACACCTCCATATTCTACTCCTGTTTGACACTGACCTGCATTTACCCTTCCCCAACCCTCTCCATCCATTGCCATGTCTGGCTCCTCCACCTCCACCACTAAGCCAATCAAACTTTGTCTCAGTGCTTCTGAGCACTTCAATTGCAATAGATCCAAGGCTGAGAACTGGCTGGACACAGTCCAGTTCTACCTCTTTGTCAATAGCACAGTCTATAACTCCAATGAGAAGAAGATTGTGTTTGCCCTTTCATTTATAACCAAAAAGCCAGCACTGTCATGGGCTGCAACATACCAGAAGAAGTGCATTTCCAGAACAACCATTACCATGGGAAAGTTTTCCCATTTTACTTCCACATTCCTGAAAGTCTTCCAACAACAGGACATGGTTAATGTCACTATTCACTGGCTGGCAAACACACAGATGAAGCAGGGAAAGAAAGGCAAATGGATGCCTTTCCTTGCTGAATATACTGCTGAGTTCCAAAACTGCATCATCACAGCTAAAATCACTAATGACAATGTCCTTATCAGCTATTTTGAAACAGGACTTGCATCCTACCTCTCTCGTTGTATCCATAACCTGGATACAATCCCCTCTACTATTGCTGAGTGGTATACTAAAGCCGCTCACTTCCAAGGAACTATGGAGCATGCCCACTCTATAGAACAATGACAAAAGAATCCCTGCATGTTTGTGTAAACCCCCACTCCTCCTACTATGTCCAAGCTGGAGAAAGATCTGAAGTCATGGATGTTGATGCTGTAAAGAAAGGCTGCCTGACTGAAGCAGGAAGAGCCTTCTGCATCAAGAACCAACTCTGTTTCAGATGTTGAAAACCTGGTCATATTAACATGGCCTGCCCCAATTTCCCCACTTCTTCTTCCCCTTCCACCACCACCAAGAAAACCCCTTGCATCAAGATGGTCTCAGCTGATGAACCAACAACAAAGATTGAGGAGGTTAGTGATAACAAATCTGATGATAGGGTGGCAAGAGTAGTAGTGAAGAAAGAGCAAAAGAAGAAGACAGAAAAACAGGGTTTTTAAAACAGAGTACCTTCCCTATACAAGGTACTCCCTCCTTCTCTTGCACACCTGTACTTGTATTCACTTCCAAGAAATCAATGAAGATTGCAATTCAAGCCTCCTTCTCCACTTGTGCCAAGAAAGTTGTAGCTACTTGTGCTCTCATCAACAGCAGAGCACAAATCAACTGTATTAACTGGGACTTTGTCAAGAAGAACCAGTTCCCCACTAAGAAACTTGATGGACTGATAGTTATCCAGAATGTCGACCACTCTAAGAACAAGAAGGGCAAGATTACTTGAACATGTGATCTCCTTCTTTGCTTCAAACAATTGGTTCTCCCAGTTTCCTGCTATGTCATAGCATGTGGGAAAGAGAACATCATCCTAGAACACCCATGGCTTTGAGCCACAAACCCCACTATTAACTGGATGGCAAACATGCTTACCATTCCAGACTCTCCTTCTAATGACATCACCTATTGCATCAACTCCATCCACAAACCTCAGTTTGATGGACTTCTTGAAGACATTATCATTTTCCACAATGAACTTCTAGTCCACTATTTGGACTACATCACCCCAGAACAGTCAATCAATGACTCACTTTATGACCACCACTCTAGCAGGATTCTAGATTGCTGCTCTTCTTATCTCCCCAAGATTACCATCACTTGGCTTACCACATCCACCAAGCTCACCATTGAGGCCAAAAAGGCCAAACCCAAGATGACCCTTCCCCTCAAATACTCCCAGTTCTCATTGGTATTCTCTAACACTCCAAAAACCTTAGATTATCTTCCACTCTCTTGCCTCTATGATCACAAGATCAATCTGAAGGACATGTTTGTCCCAAAGATCAGTAAGGTTTATCCCTTATCCTCCTCTGAGCAACAGCCCACAGAAGCATTCCTTGAAGAGAACCTTCAGGCTGGGAAGATCCATTCCTCTAAATCCCCTCAAGCTTTGTCCTTCTTCTTTGTCAAGAAAAAGGATGGCAAACTCTGCCCCTGTCAGGATTACAGGTATCTTAATGAGCACACCATTCGTGATGTCTATTCACTTCCCCTTATCTCTGATCTCATTAACAAGCTCTGAGATGCTTAGCTTTTCACTAAGTTCAACATCCATTGGAGCTATAACAATGTCTGTATTTATGATGGACACCAATGGAAAGTTACCTTCATCACACATAAGGGGCTCTTCAAACCCACAGTGATATTCTTTAGTCTAAACAACTCACCTGCTACTTTCCAGTGTTTCATAAATAATTCATTCTGGGATATGATCACTGAAGGATGGCTTGTCATCTATATGGACAACCTTCTCATTTCTTCCCCTAATGCTAATATACATTAGGAATGCACTGCCCATGTCCTCTAATGGATGATGGAACTTGATCTCCACCTTAAACTGGAGAAATGCACATTTGCTGTTTCCCAAGTTGAATATCTTGGGATGATCATTCATCCTGGCAAGCTTGCCATGGATCCCATTAAACTTGCTGGTATTTCCCAGTGGCCCACTCCTTTTAAAGTCAAGGATGTTCACTCTTTCCTTGGCTTTGCTAACTTCTACAGGCAATTTATCCCCAACTACTCCACTATTGCCTGTTCTCTTCTCAATCTCACCAAGAAATCTATAGTGTAGTCTTGGTCCTCTGCTGCTCAAAAAGCCTTTGATTCCCTTAAGGCTATCTTTCTCTCTTAGCCAGTATTGCAGATGCCAGATCTCACTCATCCCTTTGCCATTGCCACCAATGCTTCTGCTTATGCATCCAGTGGCATTCTTCTCCAAACCAATGAGAATGGAGATTGGCACCCCTGTTCTTATCTCTCCCAGACCTTTTCTGCCACTAAGCAGAACTACGATATCTATGATTGCAAACTCCTCACAGTCATTTGCACTCTGAAAGCCTGGAGACAATATCTCCTTGGCTCTTCCACTCCTGTTCAGGTTTTCACTGATTACAAAAACCTGACCTATTTTAAATCCCCTCAGAAGCTTAACTGATGACAAGCTCATTGGCTTCTTGATATCACTGACTTCAACCTGCAACTCTTCCACATTGCCAGCATCTCTCTTGCTGGGCCTGATGTCCTCTCTCACCACCCTGATCTTTGTCCTAATACTTCCCAGGATAATCAGGAAGTTACTCTTCTTTCCCCTGAACTCTTTATTAACCTTATTGATGCTAACCTCTCTGCCCACATTAAGGAACATCAACAAGGTGACCCCCTCCACCTCTCCATCCTGCAAAAACAGGATGCCTCTGTGGATGAGAAATTTCTATGTTCCCACACCTCTGATTGGAAGGAGATTGATGGCTTGCTTACTTACTGCAACTGAGTCTTCATCTCTTCCTCCATTAATCTCCATCATGCCATTCTTCAATGCTGTTATGACCACCCCTCTGCTAGCCACCCCAGTTATTTCAAAACCTGACAACTTGTCTCTGCTAAGTTCTGGTGGCCTGGCCTTGCCTCCTTCATCCACAACTATGTTGCTGGTTGCCCTGTTTGCCAACAGAATAAGGCAAACACTCACCCTTCTTACCCCACTTTGTCTCCCATCCACTTCACCACCACTCATTCCTTTCAACAGATCTCCTGTGATCTTATTACCAATCTTCCTCCATCCTCTGACTTTGATGCCTTGTTGATTGTGGTCAACCACAGGCTTACAAAGGGGGTAATTCTTTGCCCCACCAAGAAATCTGTTATTGCTGAGGGCATCACCACTCTCTTCTTCCATAAAGTTTACCTCTGATATGATCTCTATGACAAGATCATCTCTGACTGAGGCCCCCAGTTTGCCTCCACCTTTGCCAAGGAGCTTGAAAAACTCCTTGAGTACAATCTCTTCCTCTCCACTGTGTACCATCCTCAATCTGATGGTGAAACTAAACAAGTTAACCAGGAGATTGAGATATACATCCACATCTACTGTGGTTCCAACCCCACCAGATGGGCTGATTCTATTACCCATGCTGAATTTGTCCACAACTGCTGCTCCCACTCTGTCACAGGGCAATTCCCATTCTATCTTATGATGGAATATGACACCCATGCCCTTCCTTCTATCATCAATGAATCACTGATGCCTGCTGTTGCTGACTGCACTAAGGCACTCCTTGCTACTCATGATGAAGCACTTGCCACTCATAATCTAGCCCATCAGACTATGGCATCATGCATCCACTCCACCTTCTCCCCATTCGTTAAAGGAGATAAGGTATGGTTAGAAGCCTGCAATTTGAAATGGGCTGTTGTTCACCCAAAACTCCCTCCAAAATGGGAAGGACCCTTTACCATCATGAAAGTCCTTTCCCCGATTACTTATTGCCTCTGCCTTCCATCCACATGGAAGATTCACCCTGTTTTTCATGCATCATTGTTATTACCCTATCACAAAAACAATGTTCATGGAAAGACCTTTCCTGCTCCACCCCCAGACCTTATAGAAGGTAAGGAGGAATATGAATTAGAGCAGATATTAAAACATCAAGGTTTCCCAGATAACCATCAGTTCCTGATCTGATAGAAAGGGTACTCAGCAGAAGATGACTTCTGGGAACCAGAAAGGAACTTGAAACATTCCAAGTCCACTTTGGATAAGTATAAACTCCTCCACCCTCACCATTTCCCCTCATCCACTCCTCTTCCTCCTCACTCCACCAAAAAAACCAATCATCATTCCAAGTAATAATAACCTTCACTGTTGATCAAGGATTCTGCTCCTGCAATACTTCCCTCAACACTTTACCCCAGTTCACATCCCAACTTCCCACTGCTGAAGTTCCTGATGAGCCCTTGCTCATATCTTCTCCCTCTTCTATTACTGATACATTTTCTTCTTTTCTTTCTGCACTTGCTTCAGAGCCTCCTTCTGAGGATTTTGTAGCCTCACTCCCTGCTATCACTATTAGCCCTGCCATCATCACTCCTATCTCTGTCCCTCCTCCTGTCATCAATACTTGATCTGCTGGCATTCTCAGCATCAACCTCCTACTCTCTGCCCATGACCTTTGTCAGGGCACCCCATTCCCTGACTATTCATACTGGATCATGATGTATATCATAAACTCACACCTCATGATCCCCATCGGCTCCCACCTGGACATATTCTCACCACTCTGGCTTATTTACCAGATCTATATGCAACTTCTTCATCTCCCCCTCTTGGCTTCTGCCCTTGCCCATATCTGTTATTAACATTTTGACATACTTCAGGGGTACTCCGGATAACTCCAGAGTGGATGGGGCTTGACCTCACCTTATGTGGTGCACCCTTATGCTAGTACCAAGTGCCCCAATTTATGGAGGGGTCGGAAACTATCAGAGGTTCAGGATCAGCCATAGGGCTTTTTCCCAACAAAAAGCACAATATCAAGCTGTGCAATAAGTTAAGGGACTTTAGGATAGGGTATAACATCAAGTCATGAGGCAGAAGGGGTCTGGGGAAGGGATTGTAACATCATATTATGGTTGATATTCAAACTCCAGTATAAGATACAGAACTCCAGTAGTTATATCTCAGGGAGACAGATTATCTAAGAAAAGAATGGAGATATGAAAGAAGTTGTCTCATAAGCAAAGCAGGTGCCAATGCATCCTGGATACAAATGGAGATGTCAGAGGAGACAACATCAAATAATGTCAAACTGAAACTAAGTGATAACAGGGAGAAGTGTGATACAAAGGAACAGGAACAGAAAGTGAGGTCAGAGAAACAGTGGAGATATATCAGAATGGTATGGAGTTAGTATAGATAAAATTGTAATCAATCATTAGATAGGAGAAGATAGAGGTAAAGGGAACTAGAAAACATGCAGCTTAAAGTATAGAAGCAACCAGAGTTGTATTGGAGATATAGTGGAGTTAACCCATTGGCATGGGATATGACAGTATTCCCCTCTTAAGGCCTGAACCCTTGAAGGCTGTGAAGCATGTGCTCGTGATGAGTAAGTGAGCAGAGTGGGCATCAGGATTTAGCTGGCCAGAAAACCATAAAAGCAAGTACCACCCCAGAGACTTCCACACTAGTATCCCTCATCATTTCTTCATTCACCAACATTCACATCTGATCTGATGAGTGCCTGGAGGAGTGCATTGAAGATGAAGAGGAGCTTGGTGACATGAAGTATGCCAAGTGGAAGTGGCAGGAAAAAGTGAGAAGAGAGAAGGAGGCTTGGAAGAAAGCAGAGAAGGCTTGGAAAGCAGTGGTGGTGGTTCAGAAATGGGTGAGTATTGGAAATGGGGTCAGGACCTAGCACTCTAACACTGTCTTAGGTAAAGGAACTTCGCCAAGCCCAGGAGGTGGGGTCAAGTAACAGCAATGGCAAGAGGAGAGTAAAAGAGGAACCAGAGTGCTGGAGGTGCAATGACTGGGAACTGGGATGCCAGGTAAGCCCAGGCAAGTCAACATCATGCCTTGCCTGTATAGAGGCAAAGGTGAGGTGTGTATGCCCTGGCCAGGAGAAGCCAGAGAGGAAGCAGAGATGGAAGGTAGAAGAGGAAGGGGTGCCTGATAGTAGGGCAGACTCAGAGGAGACAGAGAAAGGTCTTTGGCAGGTGGCTGAGGGCTGTTACCTGATGGGGGCATCAATAAGGGAGGTGGGCTGGAAGGTACGGTGAGAGGCCAAATGCAAGAACCAGCTGCTGGAGCAGCTGGTTCTTGCATTGGAAATGGCATGGGTGGAGGAGACTAGAGAAGCCGGGAGTTCAGGAAGTGAGGACAGGAAGGTGGATAAGGTGACAGTGGAGCTGTTGGAACTTTGTGCAGAGATTGGCAAAATTTCCATGGTAAACAAGGAGATCAAAAAGACAATCTTAGAATAGATAGAGGGTCTTGTGATTAAATCACTAGATCCACTACAGTTGATTAATCATAAGATGGCCCAGGTTTGTCTGGGTAACGGAGATGAAACTTCTCAATAATCTCTGAAGCATGCCCTAATTCAGTGGCAAGAAGCCATGAGGTCTCCTCATCAGTATCCTCATAACCTAACCACTTAACCAAATATAGTAATTTGCAGTTCCTTTACCTACAATCTATTTTTGAGTCTAGGATTTCGGAAATCTCAAACTCTGGTTCACTGTTGATCTTGACTAGGGGTGGAGGTGGTTGCACATGATCTGGGATCATGTTGGGGACAGAGAGTTTAAGTTGAGAAATATAAAAGACCAGATGAACAGACTTCATAGTCTCTGGGAGACAGAGTATAAAGGACAGCAAGCCCACCTGAGCAATAATGGAATAAGGACCTAAGTTCTTTTCGGTGAGTTTCTTGGAAGGCCATATAGTCCTAAAGTATTTAGCCTTGATGAATACCTGGTCACCTACTTTAAAGTCTGGTGCCAGAGATTGTTGGGCATCTGTGAATCCTTGGTATCTGACTTGGGCAGCAGCTACTTCTTCACAAAGAAAGGCATAGAGAGAGTTGAGGTCTATGGCATATTCTTGAGCTTGGGTGGAGGTGAGATCATGTTCTGGGTGCATGGAGATGTTCAGATGGTAGCCCTTGTTTGCAAAGAAAGGGAAAACACCTGTGGTAGCATTAGGGATGTTGTTATAAGCAAACTCTGCAAGGGGCAGGAGTTTGGACCAGTTATTCTGCTGATAGTTGCAATAAACACATAGATACTGCTCCAGGGTTTGGTTCATTCACTCAGTTTGACTGTCACCCTCCAGATGATACCCAGAGGTGAAGTGGAGATGGATATTGAGGGCTTGACCCAGAGAACAGAAGAAATGGGAAACAAACTTGGAACCTCAATTGGAGGTGATATGGGAGGGAACTCCATGTTTGGAAAACACATGGAGTAAGAAGAGTTTAGCAAGCTCTGGGGAGGTTATCTTGTCATCTGTAGGAATAAAGATGCACTGCTTCAATAGATGATCTACCACAATGAGAATGGTGGAGTGACTGGAGAAAGCCAGGAGCTGTTCAATGAAATCCATAGAGATGGAATTCCACAGCTTTTCTGGAATGGGGAGCTGCTTGAGGAAACTGTAGGGTTTGTGACAGGGTACCTTAGCACAGGCACAAGCTGTACATGAAAAAATGTATTCCTTGATGAATGCTCAAATGCCAGGCCAGGTATACTCTCAGCAAATGAGCTCCAGTGTCCAATTCTGACCAAAGTGTCCAGATAAGGGGTGGTTGTGCTTGTAGTGGAGGTTCCAGAGTCGGAGGTCAGAAGCATTGGGGACATAGATGCGGTTGTCCAAATACAAGAAACCTTCTGGGTCTTTAGACCAATGAGAGTCAGATGGGAGGGTACCAGAACAGTGGATAGAGGCAGTAGAGTCAAAAGAGAGTGCCGAGATGATGTCATGATGGAGGATTTCGATGTCAAAGAGAAATGTGGACCAGAAGACCAGAGATGCTAGGAAGGAAGCCCAGAGGGATGCAGTGAGTTGTTCCTGTGTGAACATAGGCTGGAAGTTATGTGGATTGGCAAGGGCATAGTCGCCATTCCCCACACTGGGATAGATATCCCATCATCTAGTTAGAGCATCAGATTTAGTGCCTAAATGGCCAGGGCAAAAATGGATGATCAGATTAAACTGAGAGAGAAACTCCAATCACTGGGCTTGCCAGCAGGTCAGAAGTTTAGACATAGTGAAATATTCCAGGTTCTTATGATCAGTGATAATATCCACTGAGGAACCAGAACCTTCAAGATAATAATGCCAGGTCTTGAATGCAGTGAAAATAGCAAGAAGCTCCTTATCATGGGTGTCATAGTTGAGTTCCAGCACAGTGAGCATATGGAAATAGAAAGCAACAGGGCAGACCTTGTCATCTGGGGACCAGAGTGAGAGAATTCCAGTGATGGCATAGTTGGAGGCATCAGTCTCAACAATGAGAGGAGCATTGGGGACCCAATGGGTCAAAATTGAAGTGGAAGTAAAAGCATTCTTGAGGCACTGGAAAGTGGTGTGACAAGAAGCATCAAAATCCCAATGAGCAGACTTGCAGGTAAGGCAAGTCAGAGAAACAATAATGTTGGAGTAGCCCTGGATGAAGCAGTGGTAGAAGTTAGTGAAACCAAGGAAGGACTGGATATCCCTGATCTTGCAAGGCTTGGGCCAATCCAGGATGGATTGAACCTTTTCAGGGGACATTGTGAGCCTGCAAGGAGAAAGTAGATATCCAAGGTACTTAGTGGAATTGGTATGGAATTCACATTTCTTGGGTTTGGCAAAGAGGCTGTGCTTCTGGAGGTGGTGGAGGACTTTGTGGATATGCTCAGTATGCAATGTCTGGTCAGCAGAGAAAATTAGGATATCATTCAAATAAACAATTACCAAAACATCAAGAAAATTGGCAAAGATAGAATTGATGAACCGCTGGAAAGCCACAGGGGCATTGGTGAGCCCAAATGGCATAACAAGCCACTCATAGGAGCCATAGCACATATGGAAAGAGGTTTTCCACTTGTCGTCCTCAGCAATACAAACTAAATGGTAAGCATGCCTAAGGTCAAGTTTGGTATAGATGATTGCATGGCTCAGAGCATCAAGGAGATTGGAGATGTGTGGAAGGGGGTAGCAGTCTTTCTTTGTGATCTTGTTGAGGCCTTGGAAATCTACACACAACTGGAGGGATTCATCCTTCTTCCAGACAAAGAGGACAGGAGCAGCATGAGCAGATGTGGAGGGTCAGATGAAATCAGTAGCAAGATGTTCATCTAGGAAAGTCCTGAGTGCTTCAAGCTCAGAGGGTGACAGAGAATAGGTGGTGCCAACAGGCAGTGAGGTACCTTCTTCCAGCTCGATTTTCAGGTCAAATTTGCAGTGAGGAGCAAGAGTAGATATTTTGCTTTTGCTAAACACATTGACAAAGTCATGGTATTCCTGGGAAATGCCAGAAAGGTCAGCTGGAGGAGAAGCAATGGAAGTGGAATGGAGATGACTCTCTGGGGATCAGAGCTGCAGATAGAATGGAACTAAGCCATCAAGGCTACAGGTATGTACAAATGCTGATGAGTTGAGTAGCTTAATCAACAGAGGTTTGAGGTCATGGGAACATGGTAAATTGGGTTCAGAGTCAGCTTGGATTGGAGAAATTGGGGGCTGCGGAGGTGAGCTCGGGAGTGTTGGCATGTTTGGTTCAGATAATCAGAATGAGATATAACTTGATACCCAGTCAATCAACAGATTGTAGCAGGCAAGCCAGTTGTGTCCTAGAACAAAAGAACTAGATTCATCCAATGGAGTGACATAGAACATCATCAGAGTAATATCACCAGTTTTGAAACAAACAGAAAGATCAATGGCATTCATAATCATAGAATTGGAAGAGCCATCAAACAGTTGGAGCTGCAATAGAGGAATGGAATAAGTTGGAAGATTGTAAGTACTGACTAACTTGGTGTCTACAAAGCAATCTGAAGAACCAGAGTTAATCAGGGCAGAAAATGGAGGAATCTCATGTGAAACAAGGGTGATGAGAGGCATAAGTGAAGCATTATCTAACAGAACAGATGCATTAAATTTAACCTCCAGTAAAGCACAGGAAGAATTAATGCAACCTCCAGCCCATGCAAAGTCTTGAAGGCTGCAAACTATTTTTTCACCTCTGAGATGGAGGCCTCTGGTTTGATTTCCAGAGCAGAGGTTTTGGCACCATGAGCTTTGGCCACCTTGGAGGAAGACTTGGGGCAGTTCTTTGCTATATGCCCCACAATTCCACAGAACAAACAGAGGTGATTCTCCAGTCAACACTTGTGTTCTTCAGTAGTGAGCTTACCATTCTTACCAAGCTTAGATAATAAGTCCTGTTTCTGGAGAACAGATGACTTGGAGAAGCCAGGGTAATTAGCTGACTTGTTTCTTGATTCATTAGGGCTGGAGGTCAAAGCAGAGGATACAGTGGGTTTATTGGAGGACTTGGACAGGTGAGATGACTTTCTTTGTTAGCTGAGTTTGAATTTGCACTCCCAGTAGCGAGTATCAATGGTCTGTACCAGCTGGCACAGCTCAATAAGTGTTGGTGGCTTGCCCACATGGGAAAGGTCATCTTTGATGTGGTCTGGCAGACCATTATAGAAATAGTGGCAGAGGGCACCTTCTCTGTAACCCCAGACTTGAGATGCAATTCTGTTAAACTCAACTACATATTTGTTGATTTGTTGACCATCCTTCATAGTCAACTGGTCTAGCTGGTGCTCTGCATCTCCAACTGGGTCATGGGGTCCAAAGTTGGTCCAGAGTTCCTGAATGAACTCCTTATAATTGTCCATTCACAAGGGGCAGAAGTTAGGGTCTTCAGTAAGGAGGAGGTCAGGCTCAAACCATTCCAATGCCATGCCCTTAAAATAGGACTGAGCATAAGTGACCTTGGCTCAGTCATTGGCAAAGGCTTTGGAATAATCCTGGAAATTTAATTCACACTGCACTAGAAAAATGCGGAGCTTCTGGGAATCAGTTCCATTAAACTGGTCTGGTTCCCATACTTTGGTATGCTGTGATGTTTCAGGGGTATGACAGGAAGAGCAAGCTAATCCACAGATGGCACTAGCAAGATCAGTGATAGTGTCATGGTGAATGGGAATAGGTTCTGGGTCTGGAAAAGGTTCTGGGTTATCCTCTGGAATATCAGAATACCCATTGGAGGGGTCATCTCTGGGTTCATCTGGTACTCCTGGCTGGGTACCATGATTTTCAGAAGTGTGGGGAGGTTGAGGAATCTTGGAACCATCAGGGGCTTTATCAACTTAAGCACTAGGTGTGGATGAGTGGGAGGGAGCAGAAGCCTATGAGGCCGAGCCTGGTGCATGGCAAGCAGAGAAGCTCTTAAACTGATCTAGGACAGTGTGGGAGCAAGCTCTGGTTACATGGATAGACATGATAGCAGTATCAGCACAAGCAGAAGTTTGAATATACTGTTATTAATATTTTGACATACTCCAGGGGTACTCCAGATAACTCCAGAGTGGACAGGGCTTGGCTTTACCTTATGTGGTGCGCCCTTATGCTAGTACCAAGTGCCCTGATTTACAGAGGGGTCGGAAACTATTGGAGGTTCGAGATTGGCCATAGGGCTTTTTCCCAACAAGAAGCATGACATCAAGCTATGCAATAAGTTGAGGGACTTTAGGATAGGGTACAATATAAAGTTGTGAGGCAGAAAAGGTCTGGGGGAGGGATTGTAACATTGTATTATGGTTGATATTCAAACTCCAGTATAAGATACAGAACTCCAGTAGTTATATCTCAGGGAAACAGATTATCTAAGGAGGGAATGGAGATATGAAAGGAGTTGTCTCATAAGCAAAGCAGGTGCCAATGCATCCTGGATACAAATGGAGATGTCAGAGGAGACAACATCAAATAATGTCAAACTGAAACTAAGTGATGACAGGTAGAAGCATGGCACAAAGGAACAGGAACAGAAAGTGAGGTCAGGGGAACAATGGAGTTGTATCAGAATGGTATGGAGTTAGCATAGGTAAAGTTGTAATCAATTGTTAGATTGGAAAAGATAAAGGTAAAGGAAACTAGGAAACATGCAGCTTAAAGCATAAAAACAACCAGAGTTGCATTGGAGACATAGCGGAGTTGACCTGTTGGCACAGGATGTGACAGGCAAGAGCAAAGGAAAAGAAAGAAGAAAAATGAGAAAATGTAACATTCTTTATGCTCTGCAATAATCCTTTCTTCAAAATTGCCACATACTGTTTAGCATCCATTCTTCCCTCAACCTTACTCAAAAATCCCACACCATTTCATCCAATACAGCCCCATACCATGAGTGATCCTCCTTTAAACTTGACTGTACCTTTGATCTTCTTAGAACTTATTCTCTCTTCTTTCTTTTTCTACACATATTCTTGTCCATCTGATCTAATTCTATTGATTTTAGTCTCATCTGACCAAATCACCCTCTTCCAGTCCTCCACAGTCCAATGCTGGTACTTCAGAGCAAAGGCCAACCTGCTTTTTCTATGGATAGAAGAGAAAAGAGGTTTTTTCTTCTTTATCACATCTTTTAGAGAAGCTTTCTTGAGGGTATTCCTGACTGTTTGTGGGCAGACAGGAGTGCTGACAATAGAATTGATGAAATGAGTGGCCTGAACTGCATTACTGGCCTTTCCAGTAAGAATTTGTTGAACAATAGCA
>JBBPKN010001020.1:0-22967 GCA_038089275.1 Pulveroboletus cf. rosaemariae | reverse complement strand
GTCCATGGGAATTCTCCCATCAGGGTCTTGGTCCGTGCACTGTAGCTATACCTATATAAGCTGTAGCATATCGTCTCAAGACTCCCCAGTCTTGAGCACTTGTACCTCTAGTGCAATTGTCTCTCTCGTACTCCTAGTTCTCTTTATATCATCTATCATCATCACCATCACCAAAACCGTACAACAAAAAGCCCCTAGATTAGGGTTCACCGTCATTGTTAATACCATTACCAAAACCAACTTTAACACATAAGATAAAGCCAAGTTTCATTTGACCAATAAAACTCTTTCCAAATTCTTTCAGATATCTCCAGACATCTCTGGAGTCTCTGGAGTTATGACCTTCTCTCAGGTTCATGCACCACCAAGGCACTAGAACCTGACCTTTGTTCTCTAGCCATAAGAGTTTTATTTAGGAAGCAGATAATAATAGAAAGTTTATCAGTAGTCTGTGATAGGTATAAAGTTTTTAATAGTATACTCATACTTAGTATAAGTTTTAACAGTTAGTAAGAAACAGCAACTAAGATATAAGCTGTGAAATAAAATGGAATAAATATGAAGTTGTAATAAAATAAAATGGAGTTGAATATATGAAAATTGTAAGTACTAATAAGTATAGCAGAACAGAAGTGAAGGGAATGCTAAGTATGTTACAAAGTAACACTTCAGCACTTGAACTGGTCATGTGACATCATGTGATCATGCACAAGAAATCTTTTTTTGGCTTAACTCTAGTCTATGATTCCATTTTTATAAGAGTATTTATTATTTCTTTCCCTTAGCAGTGGTCATGTGATCATAAGTCACCTGACATGTATCTTCTCTGGATCTTCCCTGGAAATGCCCTCAATTCTATCTTCATAGATCCGATCTGGAAATAAATCTAATCTCAGATATATCTGTGGCAGATCTTTAGATGGGATCTGATCTGTGGCAGAGATACCTGTTCTCATGGTGCAAGCACCTCTGACCCTGCATTACCAATAGTTACTTCTCTTTCATTTCTTCATATCTGTGCCTGCCCTTTATTGACATTTCTTAATTACTGCTATATGCTTTTATTCTCTTTTATTTATAAGGCTTAGGGTTATCTCCCTTATTAGGTAGTCCTGTACTTAGTAAGCAGCTCCCCTTGGTAATATATAAGAGATGAGGTAGGCAGGACTGAATTCCCAGTCTTGCTCACTTGAGCCTTGATTTAGTATTATATTTGAGGAATTATTTGTTTTATAGATTATTTTCTACTCCTATTAGCTTTTACAAGTAATCCACTAGTGGTACCTGGAGTGATTCCAGAAAGAATGGAGTTAACATAGGATATAACAGTATTCTCCTCTTAAGATCTAAATTCCTGGGGGTCATAAGCACATGACTTTGACTAGTGTAAAGGTGGAGTGGAGATAGGCCTTTGTTTAGTGTGGTGGTGGAGTAGGAAGCAGAGTTTTGATTGTGCCCTAAATAAAATGGTTGCCTTGATGATAACTCTTTATTTCAACATTGCAACCATTCATGTCTGCCTACCATAACATCAAAATCTGATCCAACAAATGCCTTACAGAACACTCTGACAGTGACAAGATGCTTGGCAATGTGAAGTATGCTGAGTGTAAATGGCATGTGAAGGCAAAGAAGGAGAAAAAAGCCAGAAGGAAGGCAGAGAAGGTGCAGAAAGCAGTGGAAGAGGCTGCTAGAAAACAGGCCAAGGAGGAGGTGAGGAGGAAGGCAGAGAAGACTGCTCAGAAAAGGGTGAGTACCATCATTAGGCATCAGATTGGGCCAACAGGGTATATGCAGAGCAGATATATTAGGCCCAGGTGGGACCCAGCAGAGACAAGGGGAAGAAGAGGGCAGAAAAGAATAATGTGTGCTAGAGGTGCAAGGACTGGGGAATTGACTGTGAAATGGACCCTGGAAAGTTAACCTCATGCCTTACCTGTCAAGATGCAAAAATAAGGTATGAGTGGTCTGGACAGAAGAAATGGAAGCAGAAGCAGAAATAGAGGTGTAAGGAGATTAAGCAGCCCAGGAAGCAGGCATGCTCAGAGAAGACAGAGAAGGCCATTAGGCAGGTGGCAGAAGATTGCCACCTGCTAGCTATGGCAATTTAGAAGGTGGGCAGTGAATAGTAAAGGAGATACAGTAGAAAAACCAGCTGCCGGCACAGCTGGTTAAGGGGCTAGATAAGACATGGGTGGTGGGGAAGGCAGGTAAGGAGAAAAAGAAGAAAGAGGGGCCTGAAAATGGAAAGGTAGAAGAAGCTGCAGGAGAAATAATGGAGTTGAGGGCAGAGGCAAGTAAAGATGCTGAGGAGAAGGAAGAGAAATAGATCAACAAGTAGATAGCTAATCTTCTGTAGATTAAGGTTG
Organism: Pulveroboletus cf. rosaemariae; assembly: GCA_038089275.1. Classification (NCBI taxonomy): domain Eukaryota; kingdom Fungi; phylum Basidiomycota; class Agaricomycetes; order Boletales; family Boletaceae; genus Pulveroboletus; species Pulveroboletus cf. rosaemariae. The sequence continues at coordinate 20,598 of JBBPKN010001020.1, read as the reverse complement.
TTAGCTTGATCTCATGATGATTAGACAAAGTGTGGTCTAGGCTTATTCAGGTAATGGTGGTGAAACTCCTCAACTATCTCTGATGTGTATTTTAACTCAGTAGCTAAGAGCCATAATATTTCTTTATCAGTTTCTTTATAATCTAACTACTTGACTAAATACAATAGCTTGCAGTTTCTTTGTCTGTAATCTATTTTTGAGTCAAGGATTTTGAAGATTTCAAACTCTGATTCTCCATCAATCTTAACTGAAGGCAGAGGTGATTGAATATGATTGGGATTCATATTGAGGACAGAGGGTTTGAGTTAGAAGATATAAAATACCAGATGAATAAACTTCATGTTTTCCAGGAGACAGAGTGTGAAGGAGTGCAAAACTGCCTAAGCAATGATAGTACAGTGGCTCAAAAAACTGTCCCAATATTATAAACTGCAACATATTCCAGGGATACTGCAGATAACTCTGAAGAGGATGGGGCTTGGCTTTACCTTATGTGGTGCATTCTTATGCTAGTATTAGATGTTCTAATTTGCAGAGGGATTAGAAGAGTGTTGAAGAGTCAGAGTAAGTTGTAAGACTTAAAGAGGGATATGACATTAAGTTATGAGGCAAGTTATGAAACTTAGAGAAAGATATGACTTCAAGTTATGAGGTAGAGAGAGGATCAAGTATAGTTGTTAACATTGTGTTATGGTCAATATTCAAACTGAGGTACAAGATACAGAACTACAGTACTTATACCTTGGAGAAGTGAATTATCTAAAAAAGAAAAGGAGTTATGAAAGGAGTTGTCTTATAAGCAAAGCAGATGCCAATGTATCCTGGATATGAATGGAGATATCAGGGAAGACAATGTCAAATAATGTCAAAATAAAACTGAATAATAACAGGAAAAGGTGAGGAGAAAAAAGAACAGGAACAGGAAATGAGATTGGAGGAACTTGTCATATCCTGTGTCAACAGGTTAACTCTGCTATGTCTCCAGTGCAACTCCAGTTGCTTTCATGCTTTAAGCTGCATATTTCCTAGTTTCCTTTACCTCTGTCTTTTTCTACCTAATGATTGATTACAACTTTACCTACACTAACTCTGTGCCATTCCAATACAACTCCATAGTTCCTCTGATCTCACTTCCTGTTCCTGTTTCTTTTTGTCTTGCTTCTCTCTGTCATCATTTAGTTTTTAGTTTGACATTATTTGACATTGTTTCCTCTGACATCTCCATTCATATCCAGAATGCATTGGCACCTGCTTTGCTTATGAGACAACTTCTTTCATATCTCTATTCCCTTCTTAGATAATATGCAACTACTAATGCATTGATCTTTCTAACTCTAATTCTTGGGGAGTGCCTTTCTATTCCTAACTATGGGCTTTTGTGCTAGTGGCCCTAACTAGGCATAGTGAAAGAAAGTAAGAGCCAGAGCCAGCCCCTAAGCCAATAGGGACTGTTGGATCACTTATAGGGAGTGAATTATAGTCAAAAGAGACTAAATCAGACTTAAGTGAGCAAGACTGGGGATCCATTCCTGCCTACCTTGTCCTTTATATATTGGGGACCTTGGTGCACAGACCAAGCTGACTAAGTACAGGAACTACCTAATCAGGGAACCCTAAGACCTGATTATAAATAGAATAATCAATAAGGGAAAAGCATGGAGCAGATATGAAAAAATGCCAGCAAAGTGCAGGTGTGGATATGAATAAAGAATGGAAGAGAACATAGCTTTGGAATATAAGTGCAGGATCAGAGGTGCTTGCACCATAAGGCTGGGAATCTCTGCCACAGATGAGATCCAATCTATAGATCTGTCACAGATGTATCTAGAGTCCAGATCCAGATCTAAGATAAAATCCATGGAGATTAGAGAGGAGGGCAGTTCCCAGGAAGATCCAGGGATGATCCATGTTAGGTGACTAACTATCACATGACCACTGCTGGAAAAAGGGATAATAAATACTTTTAAAGGTTTAAAATCACAGACTAGGGTTAAGCCAAAAAAGGGGTTCCTTGTGCATGATCATGTGATGTCACATGACTGGTTCTAGTGCAGGAGTGTCACTTTGTAACATTAGATAATCTGCCTCTCTGAGATATAAGTACTGTAGCTCTGTATCTTGTACTTCAGTTTGAATATTGACCATAACATGATATTACAATTCTCTTAGATCCTCTTCTGCTTCACAACTTGATATTATACCCTATGCTAAGTCTCATGACTCACTTCACAACTCAACATTGTACCTCTCATTGGAAAAAGCCCTATGGCCTATCCCAGACCTCCAATAGTTTCTGACCCCTCTATAAATTGGGGCATCCAGTACTAGCATAAGAGCACATCACATAAGGTAAAGCCAAGCCCTGTTTACTCTGGAGTTATCTGGAGTACCCCAGGAATACATTGCAATTTTATAACAGTATATTTAAATTCCTGCTTGTGCTGATACTGCTATCATATCTATTCATGTAACTAGAGCTTGCTCTTGCACTATTCTTGATTAGTTCAAGAGTTTCTCTGCCTGCTGCACCCCAGGCTCAGTCTCACAGGCTCCTACTCCTTCCCACTCTTCCATACCTAGTGCTCTAGTTGATAAAGCCCCTGATAATTCCAAGATTTCCCAATCTTCCCACACCTCTGACAACCATGGTGTCCAGCCAGGAGTACCAGATGACTCTGGAGATAACCCCTCTAATAGATGTTCCAATATTTCAGAGGATGACCCTGAACCCTTCCCAGACCTGGAATCTATTCCCATTTACCATGATACTATTACTGACCTCACTAGCACCATTCATGGATTAGCTCAGTCTTCCTGTTGTACCCCTGAAACATCACAGCATACCAAAGTACATGAACTGGACCAGTTTGACAGAACTAACCCCTGGAAGCTCCGCATTTTTCTGGTGCAATGCAAGTTAAACTTCCAGGATTATCTCAAAGCCTTTGCCAATAACTAAGCCAAGATCACTTATACTCAGTTCTACCTTAAGAGCATGGCATTGGAATAGTTCAAGCCTGACCTCCTTCTTATTAAAGACCCTAACCTTCATCTCTTGTAAATGGATGATTATAAGGAGTTCCTTCAGGAACTCCAGACCAACTTCAGATTCCATGATCCAGTTGGAGATGCAGAGTACCAGCTAGATCAGTTAACTATGAAGAATGGTCAACAAATCAACAAATATGAATATGTAGTTGAGTTTAATAGAATTGTGTCTCAAGTCCAGAGTTATGGAGAAGGTGCCTTTCACCACTACTTCTATAATGGTCTCCCAGACCACATCAAAGATGACCTTTCCTGCATTGGAAAGCCCCTGATACTCATTGAGCTGCACCAGCTTGCTTAAACCATTGATGCTTATTACTGGGAGCATAAATCTGAAATCAGCCAACAAGGAAAGTTGTCTCTGAGACACAGATCTTGTGTGTTGAACTTCTAATAACTTCTAAGGCCTGAGGGCACTCTGCTACTGATGATGATGCTACTGAGTGAAGGCTTTGGACTAGAGCCAACAGAACTAGGCAAAAATAATAGAGAAAAGAGTCAAGAGGCTTGAACTTGTTAAAGTAGAGAGCTCAAGTGCACAAGACTGGGGTTAGCCAGGCTTGCACCTCTCCTTTATATAGGGTATCAGACTGCACACAGACCATGTACAATGGACTGGCCCTAAACTATAGTACAGTAAGCCAGCCAATGGCAAAAGTAAAGCAGAGACCTAGAAATACATGAGGTGAATATAAGGCAAATGATGTCAAGATCTAGACCAGTCTAGACTTGTGACAAGGTGAAAATGTGAAAAGGTGAAAATGTGACAAGGTGAATGTGTGAAATGGTCATGTGATGTGACATTGTGAAGAGTTGCAAGAGTAAGACAAAAATGAAGAAAATGAAATAAAAATTATAATAGTCTTATCTGTCCAAATTATCTGATAAACCTTTCATATCCTCTGCTTTGACCTCTGTCTCTAATGAATCAAAGAACAAGTCAGCTAGTTCCTCTGGCTTCTCCAAGTTGTTCATTCCCCAGAAGCAGGACTTATCATCCAAGCTTGGTAAGGATGATAAGCTCACTGCTGAAGAATGCAAGCAGAATCACCTCTGTTTGTTCTGTGATATTGTGGGGCATATAGCAAAGGACTGCCCCAAGTCTTTCTTCAAGGTGGCCAAAGCTTGCACTGCCAAGACCTCTGCTCTGGAAACTAAACTGGAGGCTTTTGCCTCATAGGTGAAAAAATAAAATAGTCTGCAGCCTCTGTGACTCTGCACAGGCTGGAGGTTGTGTTGATTCTTCCCATGCTTTACTGGAGATTAGACTTAATGTGTCCATTCTTTTAGATAATGCTTCACTTATGCCTTTTGTCACCCTTGTTTCACATGAAATTCCTCCATTTTCTGCCCTGATTGACTCTGGTTCTTTGGATTGCTTTGTAGACACCAAGTTAGTCAGTACCTATAGCCTTCCAACTCATTCTGTTCCTCCATTGCAGCTCTGACTTTTTGATGGCTCTTCCAATTCTATAATTATGAATGCCATTGATCTTTCTGTTTGTTTTGAAACCAGTGATATTACTCTGATGACATTTTATATCACTCTGTTGGATGGATCTAGTTCTCTTGTTCTAGGACACAACTGGCTTGCCTGCCACAATCCATTAATTGACTGGGTATCAAGTCATATCTTGTTTCAATCATCTAAACCAAACATGCCAACACCCCTGAGCTTATCTCCACAGCTTTCAGTTTCTCTGACCCAAGCTGACTCTAAACCCAATTCACTATGTTTCCCTGACCCCAACCCTTTGTCAATCAAGCTACTTAGCTCATTAGCATTTGCATGTGCCTGTAGCCTTGATGGCTCAGTCCCATTCTGTCTACAACTCTGACCCCTGGAGAGTCATCTCTATTCTGCTTCCATTGCCCCTTCTCCAGCTGATTTTTCTGGTGTTCCTTAGGAATACCATGACTTTGCTGATATGTTTTGCAAAAGCAAGGCATTTACTCTTGCCCCCCACTGCAAGTTTGACCTGAAGATTGATCTGGAAAAAGGCACCTCTGTTATATTCCGGACCTCCAACCCAAATTCTAACCCCATTCTGACCTGGCTTACAATTGGTCTTCACACCTAGTAAGCTACTCCAGCCCTCTGACTCTCCTCCAGGCAACTTCAGCCCTCTGTCACCATTTCAGTCTTCCCCAGCTATGTATGTATGCTTTCCACCCCTCAGCATTATATGCTCCCCTGGGCTTCCACTCCCACTCTGCCCCATTTCACTTCCAGTTTATCTCTGCTCCAGTTAAGTACTACCCTAGTTCCCCTTTGTCATCTCTGGGCCATCCCAATATAACTCTGTTACTGTTCCTGGTCAGTTACCATTACCATTATTGTTACTATTCCTGTTCCGTTCCTGTTCCTTGCTTTCCCCTGTTTCATCCTGTTACCCTTCAGTTTCAGTCTGACATGATTGGATATTGTCTTCCCTGACATTTTCATTCATTTCCTAGATATCTAGATATCTGCTTCACTTCTGAGTTTGCACCTGTCTCATTTTGTTACACTTCTAGATAGCTCTGCCTTGCTAAGATATAAGTACTGTAGTTTTGTATCTTGTACCTCAGTATGAATATTAACAAAAACAACAGAAACACCCTCTTGTCATCATCCTCACTCTGCTCAAGCTCTTGGGCTCACTCTGACTCTCTGGGTTACTCTGAAGTACCTCTGAGGCCAAGCAATATCCTCAAAGGAGTTGTAAGGTCTCACCCCCATGACTAGGCTTGACTCTCCTTGTCCTGCCTGTCCCTCCTGTTGAGCATAGAGACAGCCTTATTACCCATCCCTGACATCTATATAAATCAGAACAATGGAAAAGTGCAAGAGTGCACCACATAAGGTGAAGCTGAGTCCTGTTTGACCATTGAAACCCTTCCTAGATTCCCCCAGAGTTCTGACCTTCCTTCAGTGTCAAGGGTTTCATTTAAAAAAAAAAGGAACTGGTTAAAAGTATACTTGTCTTGGTATAGGTTTTAACAGTCTCCTTTTTAGTGGGATGAAAGTTTTAACAACCTCCCTGCCTATCAGCACCACCTATTCCCTATCACCCTCTGAGCTTGAAGCACTCAGGACTTTCCTAGACAAACATCTCACTACCAGCTTCATCTGACTCTCCACATCTGCTCATGCTGCCCCTGTCCTCTTTGTCTGGAAGAAGGACAGATTCCTTCAGTTGTGTGTAGATTTCTGAGGACTCAACAAGATCATGAAGAAAGACTGCTATCCCCTTCTGCACATCTCCAATCTTCTTGATACTCTGAGCTACATAACTATCTATATCAAGCTTGACCTTAGACATGTTTATTATTTAGTTTGCATTGCTAAGGGTGACAAGTGGAAAACCTCCTTCTGTACATGCTATGGCTCATATGAGTGGCTTGTTATGCCATTCAGGCTCACCAATGCCCCTGTGGCTTTCCAGCAGTCATTAATTCTATCTTCACCAATCTTCTTGATGTTTTCATAATCATTTATTTGAATGATATCCTAATTTTCTCCACTGACTGGACCTCTCATACTAAGCATGTCTGTGAAGTTCTCTGCCACCTCCAGAAACATGGCCTCTTTGCCAAACCTGAGAAATGTGAATTCCATATCAATTTCACTAAGTATCTTGGATATCAGCTCTCTTCTTCAGGGCTCACTATGTCCCCTGAAAAGGTTCAATCTATCCTGGATTGGCCTGAGCCTCACAAAGTTTGTAATATTCAGTCTTTCCTCAGTTTTGCTAATTTCTACTGCCACTTTATCTGGGGCTGCTCTGACATTGTTATTCCCCTGACTTGCCTCACCCACAAGTCTGCTTGTTGGGATTTCAATGCTTCTTGTCATGCTGCTTTCCAGTACCTCAAGGATGCTTTTACTTCTGCTTCTATTCTAACCCATTGAATTCCTAATGCTCCTTTCATCATTGAGACTAACACTTCAGACTATGTGATTACCAGAATCCTCTTACTCCAGTGCCCAGATGATGAGGTCTGCCCTGTTACTTTCTATTCACATATGCTCACTGTGCCAGAACTCAACTATGACACCCATGATAAGGAGCTCCTTGCTATTTTCACTGTGTTCAAGACCTGGCATCATTACCTTGAAGGTTTCAGTTCTCTGATGGACATTGTCACTGATCACAAGAACCTGGAATACTTCACTATATCTAAACTTCTGACCCACTGGCAAGCCCAGTGGTCAGAGTTTCTTTCTTAGTTTAATCTGATCATCCATTTTTGCCCTGGTCATTTAGGTGCTAAATCTGATGCTTTAACTAGACAATGGGACATCTATTCCAGAGAGGGGAATAGTGACTATACCCTCATCAATCCACATAACTTCTGGCCCATGTTTACACAGGAGCAACTCACTGCATCCCTCTGGGCTTCCTCCCTAGTGTCTTCAGTCTTTTAGTTCACATTTCTCTTTGACATTGAAACCCTCCATCATGATATCCTCTTGGCACTCCTTTCTGATCCCACTGCCTCTACCCACTTGTCCAGTACCCTCTCAACCAACTTTCATTGGTCTAGAGATCCAGTAGACTTCTTGCATCTGAACAACCACATTTATGTCCCCAATGCCTCTGACCTTCACCTCTGGGTTCTCCACTACAAGCACAACCACCCCTTATCTGGACACTTCAGTCAGAATTGAATACTGAAGCTCATCCACTAAGAATATACCTGGCCTGGCATTCAAGCATTTGTCAAAAAGTACATTTCTTCATGTATAGCTTGTGCCTGTGCCAAGGTACCCCATTACAAACCCTATGGTTTCCTCAAGCAGCTCCCCATACCAGAAAAGCCATGGAATTCCATCTCTATGAATTTCATTGAACAACTCCCAGCTTCTTCTGGTCACTCTGCCATCCTCATCATGGTAGATTGTCTATTGAAGCAGTGCATCTTCATCCCTACAGACAATAAAATGACCTTTCCAGAGCTTGCTAAACTCTTCTTACTTCATGTTTTCCTTAAACATGGAGTTCTCTCCCACATTACCTCTGATTGAGATTCCAAGTTCATTTCCCATTTCTTCCATTCCCTGGGTTAAGCCCTCAATATCCACCTCCACTTCACCTCTGGATATCATCCAGAGAATGATGATCAAACCAAGTGAATAAACCAAACCCTGAAGCAGTATCTATGTGTTTATTGCAACTATTAGCAGGATAACTGGTCTGAACTCCTACCCTTCATGGAGTTTGCTTATAACAATGCCCCTAATGCTACCACAGGTGTTTTTGTTATAGTTCGCTTTTTCAATTTTTGATCATGTGATCTTATCTTATCTTTCCACGTGGTTATCTAATCTTTTATCTTATCAGGTCATGTGACGGGTCACATGACAGGCCTAGACCCAGGGCATAGGGTTAGCCTCATGTCTTCCAACCACATTTCATTTCTGTCTTCTTCCATTTCAGAAGCACCTTTTCCCTTCAGCCAATTGGCTATTCTCATGGTGTCTTCTCTTCCATTTGATGGTGCCTCAGGGTCTGTGGTAATTCTCCCATCAGGGTCTTGGTCCATGCGCCGTTATATACCATATAAATACTGTAGCCTTAGCACATCTCAAGCCCCAGTCTTGAGCACTTGTATCTTTACTGTGAGTGGCCTCACTAGTGGCTCCTTATTCCATCTTTTCTTTGCCTTACCCTTGATTGGGTTTGTTCTGCTACATCGTACATCGTCCGATATCACTACCGCAACACTTGCTCAAGACTACCTTTACCAGTCAAGGGTGCTCATCGCAGAAACACATGTTTTTATGAAGAAAGGATACACTTGGGGGCACAAGGAAAAACTTGCTGAGTTTGTTGTTGAAGCTATCGCAGGGTTTTCTAATGACCAATCTGGAAGAGAATCTTTCCAAAAAGTGAATTATAACAGTTTTCCCTTTTTTTACTAACAAGGGCTACCATCTGAACATCTTCATGCACCCAGAACATGATCTCACCTTTACCCAAGCTCAAGAATATGCCATTGACCTTGACTTTCTCCATGCCTTTCTTTGTGAAGAAATAGCTGCTGCCCAAGTTAAATACCAAGAATCCGCAGATGCCTAATAATCTCTGGCACTGGACTTTAAAGTAGGTGACCAGGTATTTGTCAAAGCTAAGTACTTCAGGACTACATATCCATCCAAGAAACTTGCCAAAAAGAACTTAGGTTTTTATTCCATTATTGCTCAGGCAGGCTTGCTGTCCTTCACACTCCACCTTCTGGAGAATATTGTCATATCCCGGATCTCCAACCCAAATTCTGACCCCATTTTGACCTGGCTTACAATTGGTTTTCACACCTAGTAAGCCGCTCCAGCCCTCTGACTCCCCTCCAGGCAACTCTGGCCCTCCATCACCATTCCAGTCTTTCCCAGCTATGCATGTACACTCCTGCCCCTTAGCATTATATGCTCCCCTGGACTTCTGCTCCCACTCTGCCCATTCTGCTTCCAGTCTATCTCTGCTCCAGTTAAGTACTATCCTAGTTCCCCTTCATCATCTCCGGACTGTCCCAATATAACTCCATTACTGTTCCTGGTTAGCTACTGTTACCATCATTGTTACCATTCCTGTTCTGTTTCTGTTCCTTGCTCTCCCCTGTTTCATCCTGTCACCCTTCAGTTTCAGTCTGACATGATTGAACATGTTTTTTCTGATATCTCCATTCATTTCCTAGATATCTAGACATCTGCTTCACTTCTGAATTTGCACCTGTCTCATTTTGTTACACTTCTAGATAGTTCTGCCTCTCTGAGGTATAAGTACTGTAGTTCTGTATCTTGTACCTCAGTATGAATATCAACAGAAACACCCTCTTGTCATCATCCTCACTCTGATTGAGCCTTTGGGCTTACTCTGACCCTCCAGGTTACTCCAGAGTTTTCAGCATTAAAGTCATTATGGCTTAATGTTAACTTGGGATAAGTGACAACTTTACTGTTGTTACTACCCCTATCTAACCTGAGTCCTCCAACTTACTCCGATCCTCCGGCCCTGCTGAAGATTATGATCAGCCTATTGGCTACCTTCTATAAGTCTTGATGACTCTGCTTCTTAAGACTGGACTTGATACTCTTTGTCTTGTCCATCTTTCTTGTTGAGCTCTGAGCAAGCTCTCCTCTGCCATCTCTGGCCTGCTGCAATTAGGATACTAAGGCTATGCCAGGGCACTAAAGCCAAGTCCTGTTTGATGAAGAACCTACTACTTAACTACTTGATCATTTTCGGAAATCTCCGGAAATCTCTGGAGACCTCCAGAGCTTATATTCCCTTCCAATGAACTCCAACCTAGTAGTAGTAGTAGTAGCAGTATTTGGGTTTTGATAATCTGTTATTTTAGTACAAATATTGACAAAAACACCAGAACCCTCTTGTTGTCATCCTCACTCTGCATAAGCCCTTGGGCTTACTCCAATCCTCCGGATTACTCCAGAATACCTCTGAGGCTATGTGATATCCTCAAAGGAGTCATAAAGCCTCACCCCCATGACTAGGCTTGACTCTCCTTGTCCTGCCTGTTCCTCCTGTTGAGCATAGAGACAGCCTTATTACCTACCCTGACATCTATGTAAATTGGGACAATGGAGAAGTGCAAGGGCATACCCCATAAGGTGAAGCCGAGTTCCATTCAACCATTGAAACCCTTCCTAGATTTCCCTGAAATTCTCTGAAGCATCCAGAGTTCTGATCTACCTCCAGCATCAAGGGTTTCATGTAAAAAAGAGGAACTGGTTAAAAGTATACTTGTCTTGGTATAGGTTTTAACAGTCTCTTTTAGAAGGATGGAAAGTTTTAACAAATATGAAGTCTGTTTATCCAGTCTTCCATGTCTCTCAACTCAATTCTCTGTCCCCAACATAATCCCTGATCACATGCAACCACCCCCACCCCCAGTTGAGATTGATGGTGAACTGGAGTTTGAGATTTCCGAAATCCTAGACTCAAAGATAGATTGTAGGTAAAGGAACTGCAAATTACTATATTTGATTAAGTGTCTAGGTTATGAGGATACTGATGAAAAGACCTTGTGGCTCCTTGCCACCAAATTAGGTCATGCTTCAGAGATTGTTGCAGAGTTTCATCTCTATTATCTGGACAAACCCAGGCCATTATAATGGGCCAATTGAGTAGTGGATCTTGCAATCTAAGTTACACAACCTCCTTGGCTCTATTGTCTACTACAGAAATCCTGCCAACCTCTGCACAAAGTTCCAACAGCTTCACTGCCACCTCATCCTCACTCCCTGAACTCCCAGCTTCTCCAGTTTTCACCCATGCCTTTTCCAATACATCAACCAGCTGCCCCAGCAGCCAGTTCTTGCACTTTGCCTTCCACCATACCTTCCTGCCCATCTTCCTCATTGATGTCTCCATCAGGTAACAGCCCTTAGCCATCTGCTGAAGACCCTTCTCTGTCTCCTCTGAGTCTACCCTGCTACTGAATACCCCCTCCTTTCCTGCCTTCCATCTCCACTTGCTCTCCAGCTTTTCCTGGCCAGAGTGGTCACACCTCACCTTTGACTCTATACAGACAAGGCATGATGTCAACTTGCCTGGGCCCATCTTGCACTCCAGCCCCTGGTCATCACACCTTCAGCACCCCAGTCCCTCTTTCACTCTCCTCTTGCCATTGCCACTACTCAACCTCATCTGGGCTTGGTGAATTTCCTCCACCTAAACCAGATTTGAGTGCTAGGCCCTAACTGCCTTTCCAGTACTCACCTGTTTCCAGACCTCCTCCACTGACTTCTGTGCCTTCTCCACTTTCTTCCAAGCCTCCTCCTCCCTCCTCACTTTCCCTTACCACTTCTGCTCAGTGTACTTCACATTGCCAAGCTCCTCTTCATCATTGATGTGCTCCTCAAGGTGCTTATTAGACCAGGTGTGAATGTTGGCAAATGGAGACATGATAAAAGGAACTAGTATGGAAGTCTCTGGGGTGATATTTGCTTTTATGGGTTTCTGGCCAGCTAAACCCCAATGCCTGCTCTGCTCACTTATTAATCAAGAGCACATGCTTAACAGCCTTCAGGGGTTCAGGTCTTAAGAGGGAAATACTGTCATATCCCATGCTGATGGGTTAACTCTGCTATGTCTCTAATACAACTCCAGTTGCTTTCATACTTTAAGCTATGTATTTCCTAGTTCCCTTTACCTCTATCTTTTTCTATCTAATGATTGATTACAACTTTACCTATGCTAACTCCATGCCATTCTGATACAACTCCATAGTTCCTCTGATCTCACTTTCTGTTCCTGTTCCTTTCTGCCTCACTTCTTTCTGTCATCATTTAGTTTTCAGTTTGATATTATTCAACATTGTCTCCTCTGACATCTCCATTCATATCCAGGATGCATTGGCACCCACTTTACTTATGAGACAACTCCTTTCATATCTCCATTTCCTCCTTAGATAATCTGCCTCTTTGAGGTATAAGTACTGTAGCTCTATATCTTGTACTTCAGTTTGAATATTAACCATAACATGACATTACAATCCCTTTAGATCCCCTCCTGCTTCACAACTTGACATTATATGCTAAGTCTCATGACTTACTTCATGACTTGATGTTATACCTTTTATTGGGAAAAGCCCTATGGCCTATCCTGGATCTCCAATAGTTTCTGACCCCTTCATAAATTGGGGCATCTGGTACTAGCATAAGGGCACACCACATAAGGTAAAGCCAAGCCCCATTCACTCCAGAGTACATCACAATTTTATAACAATGATACTGATCTGCTATCAGAATAGGAAGAAGTTAATGAGAAAATTATTGGGGTTCTGAGTTCTGAAAAGGGGATGATATTTGATGGTTTACTCTTGGAGTTCAAAGAGTTTTATTCACAGGAAATCAGAGAAGCAAGATAAAGTGTTAAAGAATGTTATTCAAGATTTCTATTAGGAAGTTCAGGTGGTTTAGTCTATTATTCAACTGAATAAAGATAGTCAAGAAGTCTATTTGCTAGAAGACATCTGAAAGAAAGAAGAATTTCATCATAACAATGCTTAGTTAAGCTATTCAGAGATCACTTGAAGAAGAAAATAGTCAAGTCATAAAGAAAGACAAGTATTCACCACAGACATGAAGAGAAGTGGTTACTGTGGATATAAAGAGAAGCAGTTTGAAGAAAGTCTATTTTCAGAGCAGAACAGAGCAATGCCAGATGAAAGTAGACTTGTTCTTTGAGTAGAAAGTGTTGCAAGGAGGTTCAAAAGAATCTGAAATGATTTAAAACTATTTCAGAGATAGTTCTACATCTGCATTATCAAAAGTAACTTTAGAAAGAAAGTTGACAAGTACAAGTTGAAGAAGAAATCACTGTGCCAGCTAGTTATGAAAAATCAGGCATCAAAGAGTGATGAAGTATTTGACAAGGAAAGTTGGTAAGTAATTCAACAAAGATTAAGCAAAGTAATCAAGAGTTCAATCTGGGAAGATATAAAAGTCAATTCATTAAAATTGTAAAGAAAAGACCATTTATCTGTGGAGCTATTTATTGAAGGCAATGAACACAAATGCAAGTAGTTTCAATGGCTCTCTTAATATCCTCAGAATATAGAATGAGGCAATAATCAAAAGTTATCAGAATGAATTCAAAGATTGTAATGCAAGATCAGACTGAAATGTCTTTAAACTATTTCAGAGTTTTAGACAAGAAGAAAGGTTAACTAAGTGAAAGATAATGACAATGCAGTTAGTCTCCATATGGGAGCAGTTAGTCATCTAGGTGAGTAACTGAAAGATTTAGTATTTGAGTTACAAGAGTTCTAAGCATAACTTGAAACTGTTTCAGTATTATGGGTTCTCCTGAGAAACCCTTAGTCCACAATAACTTCAAACTATGGATATAGATCTAAAGAAGATTTAGCAAGTAATCACAAGTATAAAAAGTCAGAAGGTAATCAGACATACCTCTGCAATGAAAGTTGTTAAGAATCAATCAAGATAGTACTTAAGTATTTGCAAGTATAAAAGGTCAGAAGGTTATCAGGCACACCTCTGCAAAGAAAAGTCTACAAAGTTGTCAAGATCAAATTTTTTTAATGTGTTAAGTTCTTAATATGACTTTAAAATGTTTATTTCAGAGTTTTAGAGGCAGTAATGCAAGAAACTGCATTACCAAACTTCTATGTCACCATTTATTAATTCTGATATCCTTGTTCATTCAACATTCCACCACCCAGTCCTTAATTGGATTTGAGAATTGTTGAAACAAGAGTTTGGTTGAAACATACCAGTACCTATACTAAAGAATGCAAAGAATATTTATCAAGATTCATCAAATTTTTTTCAAATAAAAGTAATTGTTTCATCAAAATCACATGCTTAATTTGATACATATTTCATCAGGACAATGAAATCTGAAGAGAGAATAGTAGAGATAATAGGTAAACATAGTAAACCCCCTTTTCTAGGAGAAAATATTATCAAGGACAAAAAACAACACAGGAGTTCTAGTAACTTCTATTAAGAAAGAGTACTTTTTCACAATTTTCAAACCTTAGAGTTTCTTGGCCTATGCCAGTTTTTCCTTTTCTTTCTATTTATTTCAGAGTCTCAGAGTAACAACAATATCATATTCCAGTGATGGATAGTGTTATAAACATTGTGATGTACTCTGGGATACTCCAGATAACTCCAGAGTGGACAGGGCTTGGCTTCACCTTATGTGGTATGCCCTTATGCTGGTACTAAGTGCCCCAATTTATGAAGGGGTTGAAGACTATCAGAGGTTCAGGATAGGCCATAGGGCTTTTCCCAACAAGAGGTACAATGTCAAGTTATGAGGCAGGAGGGGTCTGAGGGGATTGTGATATCATGTTATGGTTGATATTCAAACTGAAGTACAAGATACAGAACTACAGTACTTATACCTCAGGGAGGCAGATTATCTAAGGAGGGAATGGAGATATAAAAGGAGTTGTCTCATAAGCAAAGCAGGTGCCAATGCATTCTGGATACAAATGGAGATGTCAGAGAAGACAATGTCAAATAATGTCAAACTGAAACTAAGTGATGACAGGGAGAAGCGCAGCACAAAGGAACAGGAACAGGAAGTAAGGTTGGAGAAACAACAGAGTTATATCAGAATGGTACAGAGTTAGCATAGGTAAAGTTGTAATCAATTATTAGGTAGGAAAAGATGGAGGTAAAGGGAACTAGAAGACACACAGCTTAAAGTGTGACAGCAACTGGAGTTACACTGGAGACATAGCAGAGTTGACCCATTGGCATGGGATGTGACAGTATTCCCCTCTTAAGACCTGAACCCCTGAAGGCTGTGAAGCACATGCTCTTAATGAATAAGTGAGCAGAGCAGGCATTGGGGTTTAGCTGGCCAGAAAACCATAAAAGCAAATATCACCCCAGAGACTTCCACACTAGTATCTCTCATCATGTCTTTATTCACCAACATTCACACCTGGTCTGATAAGCACCTGGAGGAGCATGTTGAAAATGAAGAGGAGCTTGGTGATGCTAAGTATGCTGAGTGGAAGCAGTGGAGAAAAGTGAGGAAAAAGGAAAAGGCTTGGAAAAAAGCAGAGGAGGCTTGGAAAGCAGTAGCAGCAGTCCAGAAACAGGTGAGTATTGGAAATGGGGTTGGAACCTAGTACTCTAAAACTGGCTTAGGTGGAGGAACTTCACCAAGCCCAGGTAAGGTCAAGTAATGGCAATGGCAAGAGGAGAGTGGAAGAGGGACCAGGGTGCTGGAGATGCAATGACCAGGAACTGAAGTGCCAGGTGGGCCCAGGCAAGTCAACATCATGCCTTGCCTGTATAGAGGCAAAGGTGAGGTGTGACCACCCCAGCCAGGAGAAGCTGGAGAGGAAGTGAAAATGGAAGGTGGGAGAGAAAGGAGTGCCCAATAGCAGGGCAGACTCAGAGGAGACAGAGGAGGGTCTTTGGCAGGTGGCTAAGGGCTGTCACCTAATGAAGGTGTCAATAAGGGAGATGGGTGGAAAGGTATGGCAAGAGGTCAAATGCAAGAACCAGCTGCTAAAGCAGCTGGTTGATGCATTGGGAATGGCATGGGTGGAGGAGATTGGAGAAGCCAGGAGTTTGGGAAGTGAGGACAGGAAGGTGGACAAGATGGCAGTGGAGCTATTGGAACTTTGTGTGGAGGTTGGCAAAATTTCTGTGGTAGACAAGGTGATTAAAAAGGTGATCTTAGAATAGGTAGAGGATCTTGTGACTAGATCACTAGATCCACTATACAGTTGGTTAATCATAAGATGGCCTGGGTTTGTCTGAATAATGGAGATGAAACTCCTCAATGATCTCAGAAGCATGCTCTAATTCAGTGGCAAGGAGCCATGAGATTTCCTCATCAGTATCCTCATAACCTAACCACTTAACCAAATATAGTAATTTGCAGTTTTTTCACCTATGATCTATCTTTGAGTCTAGGATTTCGAAAATCTCAAACTCCAGTTCACCATTGATCTTGACTGGGGGTGGGGGTGGTTGCACACAATCTGGGATCACATTGGAAACAGAGGGTTCAAGTTGAGAAACATGAAAGATCAGATGAACAGACTTCATGTTCTCTGGAAGATGGAGTATAAAGGACAGCAAGCCTGCCTGAGTGATAATGGAATAAGGATCTAAGTTCTTTTTGATGAGTTTCTTGAAAGGCTGTGTAGTCCTAAAGTACTTAGCCTTGACAAATACCTGGTCATCTACTTTAAAGTCTGGTGCCAGAGATCATTGGGTATCTGTGGGTCCTTGATATCTGACTTGAGTGGCAGCTATTTCTTTATGAAGGAAGGTGTGGAGAGAGTCGAGGTCTATGGCATATTCTCAAGCTCAGGTAGAGGTGAGATTGCATTCCAGGTGCACTGAGATGTTTGGATAGTAGCCCTTGTTTGTGAAAAAAGGGAAAATACCTGTGGTAGCATTAGGGGTGTTGTTATAAGTGAACTCCACAAGGGGCAGGAGTTCAGACCAGTTGTTCTGCTAATAGTTGCAATAAATGTGTAGATACTGCTCCAGGGTTTGGTTCATTCACTTGGTTTGACCATTACCCTCCAGATGATACCCAGAGGTGAAGTGGAGATGGATATTGAGGGCTTGACCCAGAGAATGGAAAAAATAGGAAACAAACTCAGAACCTTGATCAGAGGTAATGTGGAAGGAAACTCCATGTTTGGAAAACACATGGAATAAGAAGAGTTTAGCAAGCTCTGGGGAGGTCACCTTGTTATCTGTAGAAATAAAAATGCACTGCTTCAATAGATGATCTACAACAATAAGAATGGCAAAGTGACCAGAGAAAGTCAAAAGCTATTCAATGAAATTCATAGAGATGGAATTCCATGGCTTTTCTGGTATGGGGAGCTGCTTGAGGAAACCATAGGGTTTGTGATGGGGTATCTTGGCACAGGCACAAGCTGTACATGAAGAAATGTACTTTTTGACAAATGCTCAAATGCCAGGCCAGGTATACTCTCACCAAATGAGCTCCAGTGTTCAATTCTGACTGAAATGTCCAGATAAGGGGTGGTCATGCTTGTAGCAGAGGACCCAGAGATGGAGGTTGGAAGCATTGGGGACATAGATGCAGTTGTCCAGATGCAAGAAATTTTCTGAGTCTCTAGACCAATGAGAGTCAGATAAGAGGGTACTGGAAAAGCAGGTAGAGGTGATGGAGTCAGAAGGGAGTGCTGAGATGATGTCATGATGAAGGGTTTTGATGTCAAAGAGGGATGCTGACCAGAATACCAGAGATACTAGGGAGGAGGCCCAGAGAAACACAGCGAGTTGTTCCTGTGTGAACATGGGCCAGAAGTTATGCAGATTGACAAGGGCATAGTCACCATTTCCCTTACTGGGATAGATGTCCCATCATCTAGTTAAAGCATCAGGTTTAGCACCTAAATGGCCAGGGTGAAAATGGATGATCAGATTAAACTAAGAGAGAAACTCTGACCACCAGGCTTGCTGGCAGGTCAGAAGTTTAGATGTAGCAAAATATTCCAGGTTCTTGTGATCAGTGATGACATTCACTGGAGAACTGGAACCTTTGAGGTAATGATGCCAGGTCTTGAATGCAGTAAAAATAGCAAGGAGCTCCTTATCATGGGTATTATAGTTGAGTTCTGGTGCAGTAAGTGTACATGAATAGAAAGTGACAGGGTGGACCTCATCATCCAGGCACTGGAGTGAGAGAATTCTGGCAATTGCATAGTCAGAGGTGTTATGGTGGTGGTTCAGCACACTATGCAGATAAGTGATAAACCCTAACCCAGTTCTTGGGGTTATGCCAGTGTCAATATATGGTGTCAATTGTGGAAGAATAGAGATGTGAATGGATAGAGGCCTGTTACTAGAGATGAACCAGGACTTAAGAAAGGGAGAAATCTCTGGGTAGCTAGGCCAGAGGAGCTGGGTTCAAACACAAGCTAGTATTGGTACCTATAAAGCTACACAAGTAAAACAAGTGCTCAAAGCTGGGGAGCTAAGAGCTATATGGGCAGTCTACTTATACTATTTAGGATGGCACATAGACCACCAAGTCTAGCTGGGATAAAAACTGATATAGTAACTGGGCATAGGGCAAGGGTAGAGGATATGACTAAATGGCCATGCATATCAAGGGACCAAATGGAAGAGAAGTACAAGAATGAAAAGAAAGATTGCAGGGTCAATGGATATAAAGACAGCACCTTAGCCTTGAAGCCAAGGAGATCCCATCTGGATCTCTGCCACAGATCAGATCCATTAATCAAGATCCAGATCTAAGATCCAAGATCCAATGTCATCTAGATCCAATTAGAAAATACCATCATCTGAGATCTGCTGCTACTCCTATGCTAACCCTTTAGTCAAGGTATACTCTGAATAGAACTAACCATAGCCTAGGGTTTGGTTCAATATGGCATAGGAGTCTCACGGTCACATGCTTGTCATGTGACTCTTGTGCATCCAAACTGTTCATTTGTAACAAGAGGCATCAGTCTCAATGATAAGAGGAGCATCAGGGACCCAATGGGTCAGAATAGGAGCAGAAGTAAAAGCATCCTTGAGGTACTGCAAAGCAGCATAACAAGAAGCATCAAAATCCCAATGAGCAGACTTGCAGGTAAGACAAGTCAGGAAAATGACAATGTTGGAGTAACTCTGGATAAAGCAGTAATAGAAGTTAGCAAAACCAAGGAAGGACTGGATATCCTGAATCTTGTGAGACTCAGGCCAATCCAGGATGGATTGAACCTTTGCAGGGGACATTGTGAGCCTGGAAGGAGAGAGAAGATATCCAAGATACTCAGTGGAATTGGTATAGAATTTGCATTTCTCAGGTTTGGCAAAGAGGCCATGTTTCCAAAGGCAGCAGAGGACTTCTCAGACATGCTCAGTATGAGATGTCTGATTAGCAGAGAAAATTAGGATATCATCCAAATAAACAGTCACTGAAACATCAAAAAGATCAGTGAAGATAGAATTGATAAACCACTGGAAAGCTGCAGGGGCATTGATGAGCCCAAATGGCATGACAAGCCACTTGTAGGAGCCATAGTGTGTACAGAAGGAGGTTTTCCACTTGTCACCCTCAGCAATGTGAATTAAATGGTAAGTGTGCCTAAGGTCAAGTTTGGTATAGATGGTTGCATGGCTTAGAGTGTCAAGGAGATCAGAGATGTGCAGAAGGGGGTAGTGATTTTTCTTTGTAATCTTGTTGAGTCCTCAGAAATCTACACACAACCAGAGGGATCTGTCCTTCTTCTGGACAAAGAGGACAGGGGCAGTGTGAGCAGATGCAGAGGGTTGGATAAAACCAGTAGCAAGATGTTTGTCTAGGAAAGTCCTGAGTGCTTCAAGCTCAGAGAGTGACAGTGAATAGGTGGTGCTGACAGGTGGTGAGGTACCTTCTTCCAGATTGATCTTCAGGTCAAACTTGTGGTGAAAGGCAAGAGTAGACACCTTGCTTTTGCTAAACACATCAGCAAAGTCATGGCATTTCTGAGGAATGCCAGAAAGGTTGGCTGGAGAAGAAGCAACAGAAGCAGAATGGAGATGACTCTCCACAGAACAGAGCTGCAGATAGAATGGGACTGAGCCATCAAGGCTACAGGTACATGTGAATGCTGATAAGCTGAGTAGCTTGATTGACAGAGGTTTGGGGTCAGGGGAACATGGTGAATCAGGTTTGGAGTCAGCTTGAGTCAGAGAAACTGGAGGCTGTGGAGGTGAGCTTGAGGATATTGGCATGTTTGGTTCAGATGATCAGAATGAGATATGACTTGATACCCAGTCAATCAACAGATTGTAGTGGGAAAGCCAGTTGTGTCCTAGAGCAAAAGAACTAGATCCATCCAATGGAGTAACATAGAACATCATCAGAGTAATATCACCAGTTTCAAAACAAACAGAAAGATCAATGGCATTTATAATTATAGAATTGAAAGAGCCATCAAACAGTTGGAGCTGCAATGGAGGAATGGAATAAGTCAGAAGATTGTAAGTACTGACTAACTTGGTGTCTACAAAGCAATCTGAAGAACCAGAGTCAATCAGGGCAGAAAACAGAGGAATTTCTTGTGAAA
>JBBPKN010001019.1:0-22985 GCA_038089275.1 Pulveroboletus cf. rosaemariae | reverse complement strand
AGGCAAGCTGGGATTCCCCAGTCTTGCTCACTTGAGTCTAGGTTTAGGTTCAGTCTTGCTGGCATAAGTGCTCCCTTGACTCTTAGCCTGCCAGTCTCAATACTTGGCTCTCACTTTTGTCTCAGCATGCCTAGTTAGGGGCCACTAGCACAAAAGCCCTTTAGCAAGATTAGAAAGGCACTCACCAAGGGTTAGGATTAGGATTAGATCAATGCATTAAGAGGTTGTGTTTCACAGATGCCAATGCATCCTGGATACGAATGGAGATGTCAGAGGAGACAATGTCAAATAATATCAAACTGAAACTAAGTGATGACAGGGAGAAACATGGCACAAAGGAACAGAAACAGAAAATGAGGTCAGAAGAACAACGGAGTTATATCGGAATGGTACAGAGTTATTATAGGTAAAGTTGTAGTCAATCATGAGGTAGGAGACAACAGAGGTAAGGGGAACTAAGAAACATGCAGCTTAAAGCATAAAAGCAACTGGAGTTACATCAGAACAAAGCGGAGTTGACTTGTTGGCATGGAATATGACAGAATCTTGTTATGGTTATGATCTGAGATATTGTATTAAGGAGTGATAAACCCTAGACAAGGGCTAACAATGATGGTGTCAGTGTTGGTTTGTGAGAGTAAAGCAAAAGTAGTATATGAGTGAACACAAGTACTAGATGATACAAGTGCTCAAGACTAGGGCTTGAGATATATTAAGGCTACAGTATTTATACTGTACAGAAGAGTGCATAGACCAAGACCCTGATGGGAATTCTCCCACAGACCCTGAGGCACCATCACAAAGAAGAGAAGCACCTGTGAGAATAGCCAATGGCAGAAAAAAAGTGGGGCTTTTAAAATAGAAGTAAAGTGAAGAAGAACAGAAATAAAAACCTGGCTGAAGACATGAGGTTAACCCTATGCCCTGGGTCTAGACCAGTCATGTAACCCATCACATGCCTTAATAAGATAAAAGATTAGATAACCACATGGCAAAGATAAGATAAAGTTACATGATTGAAATTTGAAAAATCAAACTATAACACTACCCCCTTTTTAGGTCTTGGATTCCAGATGAGACTCTGGCAATGAAGCAGAAGAAGTAAAGTTTTCATATGGCTTGAAGAGAGAAAGGAAAAAACAGAGATTGAGGGTGAAAAGATGTTGAGAAGCTGAAGAATGAAGTTTGTGGAAATCTTTGACCAAACCTGGAGAATTGGCTAAACTATCTTTAGTTTGCCAAGTATGATCTGCTTCTCCATATCCAGCCTAATGAACCAGATATTCCAGTTTTTCTTTGCATATTCAAGAATCCACAATATGATCCACTTCATACTCTTTGTGCCCTTTCTCAGTAATGACAATAGGATCAGGAGTAAGAATATCTTGTCCATAAAGTGAAGGAAGATATGGTTTAATTCAAGAGACATTAACAATGGGATAAATGTGCATTGTCTTAGGTAGTTTCAACCTTACTGCATAAGGAATAACTTCCAAAATCTCAAATAGTTCTATTCATTTTTTAGTAAGCTTCTTGGATGGATACAGAAGTGTAAGATTCTTTGTAGAGAGTAATACCAATTGACCCTTTTTGTAAATGGGTAAGCTTGTAGTATTGGTTTTCTCCATTCATTGCTTGTTTTTTCCAAAGAATCCTTTACTTCCTTGAAGAATTTCAATAGTTCTCATAAGAAGTGTGATATGGGTGTGGAATTAGCAGAAGCCTCAAAATTTAAATGCAGATGATATGTTTTGGTGATTTTAAAGGGTGTGGTTTGGGTAGAGGTTGAATAGGAGTTATTATGATGGTATTCTGCAATTTTGATCCATTCTGCCCATTGATCCTGTTATTTTGCAATGAAACTTCTTAAATATTGCTTCAATTCCCTATTAATTCAATCCATTTGACCATCTGTGCATAGATGGTAAGCCATTGAAATATTCTGCTTTATTTGCAAGAGTTCATTGAGCTATTTGCTGAACTCCAATATGAATTGAGGGCTGCAGTTCAATACTATAGTAGAGGGAAGTCCATGTCAAGACCAAACATGGTCTCTGAAAAGTTCTGCAGTATAAAGCAAGGAAATAGAAGAATGGCATGGAATGAAAACAACTTCTTTAGAAAAACAATCCACCACCACCATAATCATGTCAAAGCCCTTTAAACTTGGTAAATTCATAATAAAATCTACTGAAATATCTTTCCACAGTGTAGATGCCATAGAAAGAGGTTGAATAGGAATAATAGCTCCAGATCCCTTTGACATTGTGCAAGAAGAGCAATGTGAAACAAAAGATGCAATGTCTTCATGGAAACCTGGCTAATAGTAAAATCATGATATTAAATATCTGGTGTGATCTTGTCTAGAATGACCACCCAATAGGAAAAAATGAAAAAGATTTAAAGCTTGAATATGAAGTTCTTTTGATATGAAGATTTGTTTATTTTGATTTAAATAAACTTTGTTTTCTGAACTATAACACCAGTGGGTAGAAAGGTGAAGATCTACTGATGCTTGTTGTACCTGAGTAAAGAAAAAAGAAGAAAAAGAAACAGCACATTGAAAAATGGAGGATGGTAACATGATAACTTGCTTATTTGGTTTGGGTTTGTCATCAAAATGATCTTTATGACAAGATAAAGCATTAGCCTGACCATTAGTAGATTCTGGTTTGTAGACCATCTTGAAATTGAATTCTGCAAGGATAGCCTGCCAATAAGCTTTGTTGTGGTTGGTGGTGTCAACAACTAGCTTCTAACCCTAAACAGTGTTAGTGCCCTGCCTTGAGAGGATGCATGGATTTGATATTAGTTACTGAGTAGAGAGAGGCAGAGTATTTAGAGGTGGGATAATTCCTAAGAAGCCAGAATGCCTGTGTAGTCCATATATTGCAATGGATCCTAGCTTCAGTGTATGAAACAGGTAATTAAGGCTGGAAAGCCTTAACCAAGGAACTACCTACTTATATATCTATTTAAGATATATATGGATCACTAGAGCTTAGGGCATAGGGTAAAGGAAAAGACTAAATAAGGAAAGTGGGCATAGGGTATGCTAACTGAGAGTATGGCAGAAGGCCATGTGTATCAAGGGATAGAATGGAAGAGAAGACTAAGAATGGAAAGGAAGGGTTTAGGGTAAGTGAAGATTAAATTATATCCTCTACCATGAGGCTAAGGAGATCCCATCTAGATTTCTGCCACAATCACATCTGATCCTTATCTGGATTGAGATCAGATTTATTGGAGATTTGATTGGGAGATCTCTATCATCTGAGATACTAGATCCAATCATAAGCTGTGCTTCCAAACCCAAGGGAAGAACTCTGAAATCAACTAGATCTTATTCTAGGATTTATCTTGTTTTGGCATAGAAGTCTCATGGACATGTGCTTGTCAGGTGACTCTTGTGCATGAACTGTAACAAGCTTGATGTGGTGAAAGATCTTGTGGTTATTTCCAATATTCTAGATTTTTATAATTGGTTCAGATTTCAAAATGATCCTGATCAATGAGATAGTAATGCCAATTGCAAAGAGCACAAATGACTGCTAGTAATTACTTGTCATAAATTGGATAATTCAATTCAGCTGCATCCAAGAAATAGGAAATATATGCAGCTGGTCACCATAGATCATCTTTATATTGATAAGACAAGACAGCATCCAAAGCAACATCAAATGTGTTAGTTTCAATGTGAACTGGTTTGAAGGAGTCAGGATAACAGAGTAAGGGGTTAGAAGTAAGAATCTTCTTTAAATGAACAAAAGCAGCCATGCAAGCTAATGTCCACTCCAACTTGACATCTTTCTTGGTGAAAGAATTGAGAGGACAAGCAATGTCTGCAAATCAAGGAACAAAGTGACAATAATAATTCGCTAGTCCTAACAAGGCCTGCAACTGTTTGATCATTCTTGGAATGGGCCAGTTACAAACTGAACTAGTCTTGTTTAGTTGCATTTGTATCCCCTTTTTAGATATCACCATTTTCAAATAATCCACCATTTCTTGAGCAAAATGGCATTTGGATGGTTTCAAAAATAAGTCATGTTCCCTTAATCATCCTAGAACTTCTGTAACAATTTCTAGATATTGGTTACAATTTTTTCCTCTGGTAAAGATATAGATGACCACATGTTTTCACATATCATGGAAAATATCATTTACCATGGCCTGGAATGTGCTTAGCAAATTGCACATGCCAAAGTATATTACCAATGGCTCAAATGCTTCTATGGAAGTGGTAAAAGCTCCTTTTCATTTATCTCCTTCTTTCATACAAATGTTATTGTATCCCCAGTGCAGATCTAGAGTGGTAAACATATCTGCTCCATTAAGCCTGTTGATTAGTGTTGATATCAATGGCAGAGGATAATTATTTTTTATGGTATACTTGTTGAGATACCTGTAATTGATTACCATTTGTTTTCCTCCATCCTTCTTGCTAATGAAAAATACTGGAGATGTTTGAGGCAATTTTGATGATCTGATATATCCTTTCTTGGTTTCTTTAGTCACAAATTCTCATACTTCTTTTATTTCTTCTTCCAATAATGGAATAATTCTTCCTTTCTTGGATACAAAGTTTTCTTTTAACTTAATCCCATGATCCCAGGGCTTTTGTGTTGGCATTCATTTGGATTCATACTGGGAAAATACTGGTAAAAATTCCCATATTTTTCTTGGCAATTCCTTTTATAACTGAGAGCATTCTTCCTCTAATACTCTTCTAGACACCAAGTGTTCTTTGCAGTCTGCCATACATCTAGAAAAGTCAATGGTCTTTTTTATCCAATTAATTTCTGGATTATGATGCTTGAACCAATCATATCCAATGAGTAAGTCCAGAGTTCCCAAACTAGATACATAAGCATTTATTTGCTCTCAATGCCATCTACCATTCTTTTCTTTTATGGATATATAAATAATGACATAGTGATTTATTTTTCCTATCATTCCTTTAGTTCCATCTGTATTGAAAATGGTTAACAGTTTAATCAAATCCTTTTCATACAAACCATGCTTCCAAACAAAGGCTTGATCAATGAAAGTTACTAATGCTCCAGAGTCCACTATTGCAAAGGTAAGGCTGCAAGATTCCATCTTTAGGCCATTTCTTCCTTTGACTTCACCATCAATCCTGACACTTACTCCTAGTTTGTCTCTTTCTTTCCTTTCTTTGCTCCCTATAGCATATAAATGTCCATTAGTATCTTTGGACAGAATTAAGCACCCTATTTTTGGGGCCATGCTCAAACAAGATGCCATTACAGAATTGAAAACCTTCTTTTATTTCATGGTACACTGACAAAAGGAAGACAATAAAAAGGATTTACATACTGGGAGTTCAGCCTCTAGCCTAGCAGACTCCCTTAAGCTTTTCCCACCTCTTTCTATTTCTGCTTATTTTGAAAAACATTTTAAAAGTAGGCTCTTACCTTTTCCATACTTCCCCATAATGCTGCTGGGACTTCTTGGAACCTTTAAGCATCAGCCATGTTATAAACATGTCCAATTGCCTTAGGCTCTGCAGTATACCATCCATTTGCATCTGGAGGGAAAAAATCTGAAAACCTCATGGGCTGTACATATTGTGCTTGTGAGGGCCCTGCAACAAGGGCTTGCCTTGCTTGGGTTGATCACTGAGGGCCTTTCCCAAAATTGTTCAAGAGTCAAGGAGCTGTGAGATTAAACTCACCTCAACAGTCTCTTGTCAAATGTCCCAGTTTTTCATATTTGTAACATGTTCTGACCTGCACCTGAGCTTGCCAATCTATCTCCATTGGTGCTCCTCACCTGGGCTGGGTACTAGTAGCTGTGTGTTCTTGCTTGCTTTTCCACTTCTGCTCCACATGTTATACTGAAAGATTGATGAACCTTTTGCACCAAGTCTTCTTCTCACCATTCCATTTCCCAGAATCAGTGATTTTCTTTGATCCTCCCATCCTGATAAACTCTTCTACCAGCAACCTCATCAAATCTCCAGTATCCCCACTTATATTTGTTCCAGTTGTAGAATGGGTCAATTGCTGGAAGAGGTGCAAAGATTGGCAGGGATAGGACTCAGTTGTCAGGAGAGGATCTGATGGCTGGTTGAATAACCCTTGCTGGAATAGAACTGACCCTAGCTTAGTTGACTCTATGTCTCCACTGCTGCTGGCATATGGATTGAATCTGGATAGCTTGGGCAATTACTGTGGTAGGAGTGTAAGAGGGGATTCTTAGCTTGTTTGAAGCTTTGAGTGAATGAAGACAATCTGTGGCAGCTACTTTGCAATCTCATGCTTTAGTAGCAGTAAAGTCCTTTTAAATCTGTGTGTCAAACTTATCAAATCTGCTTTAAAATAACTGTCTTCCTAAATTGTCATTTTCAAAGTCCAAAGATGCTTCTATGATAAACTCCTGTAACTTTTCTTCATGTCCCCAGTTATATGATTTCTTCATCAAATGATTTTCTGTGGTGAGTACCCTTGACTAGTATGTAGTCTTGAGCAAGTGTTATGATTACAATCTGAGATGTTGTATCAAGAAGCAATAAACCCTAGACAAGGGCTAATGATGATAGTGTCAGTGTCAGTTTGTGAGAGTAAAGCAAAAGTAGTATATGAGTGAACACAAGTACTAGATGATACAAGTGCTCAAGACTGGGGCTTAAGATTGTCATATCCCATGTCTCTGGTACCTATTCCAGTTCAACTTGCACCTAGTCCTTATACCTAGTAAGCCACACTAACCACCTGACTTCCCATACTACAATTCCAACCTTCTGTTCACACTTCATCCCATACTGCAGTCATGCACTCATATACCATCCATCCTTCCCTTAGTATGTGCTTTCCCAGACTTCCATTCCCACTCCACCCCATCCCCATTCTAGTTTGCTCTATATTCCCAGTTAAGTACTATCTTAGTTCTGCTTCATTGTCTCCAGACTACTCCAAGATAACTCTGCATCTATTCCTGCTCACAGTTATAGATATTGTTCTTGCTTCTGTTCCTGTTCCTTGTTCCCTCTCACTTCTTCCTGTTGCCACTCAGTTTTATCCTAACATTAGCTGATGTTGTCTCCTCTAACATCTTCATTCATATTCAGGTTGCAATAGCACCTGCCCTTGCTTCAGTAGATAACTTCCTTGCATTTCCCTTTCCCCTTAGATCATTTGTTCTCCAAGGTATAAGTACTGTAGTTCTGTATCTTATACCTTAGTACAAATATCAACAAAGACACCCCATCTTGGTTTTGTCCTTACTTTGTCTGAGCTTTCCAGCTCAACTCTCTAACCCTCCAGATAACTCCAGAGGATTCCAGTCCTAGATGATATCCTTAAGGGAAATCAAAGGACCTACTCCCATTATGACTAGGCTTGATACTCCTTGTCTTGCCTGTTCCCTCTGTTGAGCATAGAGTACTTACTCCAATCTTCTCTGATCTCTCCTTAAATTAGAACAACAAAAAATGTAAGGGCACACCACATAAGGTAAAGCCAAGTCCCACTTAACCTACAAACCCTTCCTGAATCATTCTGGAAATCTCTGGAAATCTCTGGAGCTCCTGGAGTTATGTTTTTTGCTCAGGTTTATAAACCATCAAGGCTTCAGAATCTGACCTCTGTTCTCTAGCAATAAGGGTTTGATCCTCAAGGAACCTAGATAGAGATAGCAGCCAGTTTAATTAGCAATAAGGGTTGCAACAAGTATATAACTTGGGTTTTAACAGTACATTTGTACTGTGGGTTTTAACAGTATAAATTCATAGGTGGGTTTTAACATCTACAAATCATAGAATTTCTTTGGGACCACCTGACAACCCCAGAGATGACCCTTCCAGTGGTAATTCCGATATTCTGGACAAATTTTTTAATTCATCTCCAAATAATGACTCCATATCTTGGAAAATCATCACTGACCTGGCTGGCACCATTCAAGACCTCACTTACTCATCTAGCAAGTCTACTGAGATCTCACAGCACACCAAGGTTCACAATCCTGACCAGTTTAATGGAACAAATCCCTGGAAGCTCCAAGTTTTCCTTGTCCAATGTAAGTTAAACTTTGAAGACCATCCCAAAGCTTTTGCTACCAACCATGCCAAAGTCACCTATGCCCAGTCCTATCTCAAGGGCATGGCATTAGAATGGTTTGAGCCAGACCTCCTGCTTATGGAGGATCCTAATCTTTGTCCCTTGTGAATGAATGAGTATAAGGAATTTGTTTAGGAACTCCAGACTAACTTTGGACCCCATGATTCAGTCAGGAATGTAGAGCACCAGCTAGATCAGTTGACTATGAAAGATGGTCAATGCATCAACAAATATGTAGTGGAATTTAACAGGATCATGTCCTAAGTCTGGGGCTATAGAGAAGGTACTCTCTGCCATTACTTCTATAGCAGCTTACCTGACCACATCAAAGACAACATCTCCCATGTCAGAAAACCCCCAACTCTCCATGAGCTATGCCAGCTTGCTCAGACCATTGAAACTCACTACTGGGAGCATAAATCTGAAATCAGTCACTAGGAAAAGTCATCACATCCTGTTACAGTGTCAAAGTCAGTCAACTTCTCCTAACTCTAAATGGTGTCAATGTCCAGCCTTGAGAGGGTGCATGAATTTGATTTTGGTATTGGAATAGAAAGAGGCCAGTATGCAGATACTTAGGGGGGGGTTAACCCTAGGAAGCAAGAGTGCCTGATATAATCCATGTATTTCAATGGACACTAAGTAATGGTATAGATAACAGATGATTAAGGCTAGGGCCTTAACCAAGGAACTACCTACTATTTATACTACTGTCTAATATGCATGGACCACATCAGGGCTAAGGGTAACTTCTAAATAAGGAAATGGGCATAGGGTGTGCTGACTGAGAGTATGGCAGGAGGCCATGCAGATCAAGGGATAGAATGGAAGAGAAGAGTAGGAATGGAAGGAAAGGGTCCAGGGTCAGCAGAGATTAAACCATATCCTCTACCATAAGACTAAGGAGATCTTATCTAGATCTCTGCCATGATCATATTCAGCCCTCATCTGGATCAAGATTAGATTCATCAGAGATTTGATCAGGAGATTTCTGTCATCTGAGATACTAGATTCAACCATAAGCTATGCATCTAAACCCAGGGAAAGAAACTCTGAACAACTAGACCTTATTCTAGGGTTTATCCTTGTTATGGCATATAAGTCTCATGATCAGGTGATGGTCAGGTAACTCTTGTGTATCATTTGTAACATACCTGTTCAAGTCTTCTAACAAACCTTCCACATCTTCTGCTTTGAACTCTGGCCCTAAGGAGTCAAAGAACAAGTTAGCTAGCTCAACTAGCATCTCCAAGTTGTCTGCCCCTCAGAAACAAGATTTATTATCCAAGCTTGATAAGGATGGTAAACTCACACCTGAAGAACA
This sequence comes from Pulveroboletus cf. rosaemariae, assembly GCA_038089275.1. NCBI lineage: Eukaryota > Fungi > Basidiomycota > Agaricomycetes > Boletales > Boletaceae > Pulveroboletus > Pulveroboletus cf. rosaemariae. Next base: position 13,580 of record JBBPKN010001019.1, on the reverse strand, counting down.
CAAGCATTACCTTAAACATTACCTCTGTATGTTCTGCAGTACTACTGGGCACATTGCCAAAGTCTGCCCCATATTAACCTCCCAGGCAGTCCAAGCTTGTGCCAGCAAGACTTCTGCTCCAGAGGCTCAACCAGTAGTTTCCACTTCAGAGGTGAAAAAATAGTCCATAACCTCCATGACTCTGTATGGGCTGGAGGTTGTGTTGATTCTTCCCATGCTTCACAGGAGGTTAGACTTAACATGTCTGCTCTTTCATTCCATGATTCCCTCATGCCTCTTGTTACTCTTATCTCTTATGATATTTCCTGTTTCCCAGCTCTAATTGACTCAGGTTCTTCAAATTGCTTTGTAGATATTAAGTTAGTTAGCACTTACAACCTTCCAACTTATTCCATCCCTCCATTGCAGCTTTGCTTATTTGATGGCACTTCTAATACTATGAATACCAATGCCATTGATCTCTCTGTTTGCTTCAAAACTGGTATTATTACTCCAATGACATTTTATGTCACTTCATTGAATGGCTCAAGTTCTCTTGTTCTAGGACACAATTGACTCACCTGCCACAATCTGTTGATTGACTGGATATCAAGTCATATCTCATTCTGCTCACCAGAATCAAACATGCCAACATTTCCAAACTCATCTCCACAGCCTCCAGTCTTTCTGACTCAAGCTGACCCTGATTCACCATGTCCCTCTAATACAAAACCCCTGTCAATTAAGCTACTTAGTTCATCAGCATTTGCATGTACCTGTCACCTTGAAGGCTTAGTCCCCTTCTGCCTGCAACTCCATCTTCCAGAGAGTTATCTCCACTCTGCTTCCACTGTCCTCCCTCCAGCTGACCTTTCAAGTATTCCCCTGGAATACCATGACTTTACTAATGTATTTAGCAAAAGCAAGGCTTCCACCCTTGCTCCTCATCTCAAGTTTGACATTAAGATCAATCTGAAAGAAGGCACATTCCTGCCTATCAATACCACTTACTTTCTTTCACCCTCTGAGCTTGAAGCACTCAGAACCTTCTTGGACAAACACCTGTCTATGGGATTCATCCATCCTTTGTCCTCCACTTATGCTATACCTGTCCTCTTTGTCTGCAAGAAGAACAGCTCACTCTAGCTTTGCATAGATTTCTGAGGTCTTAATAAGATCACAAAAAAAGACCACTACCTACTTCTCCACATTTCTGATCTCCTTGATGCTCCAAGCTGCACTGCTATCTATACCAGACTCAACCTTAGGCATGCTTACCACCTGGTTTGCATTGCTGTGGGTGATGAATGGAAGACCTCTTTTCACATGCACTATGGCTCTTATGAATGGCTCATCATGCCCTTTGAACTCACTAATGCCCCTGCAGCATTCCAGTGGTTTGTTAACTCTATCTTCACTAATCTCCTCAATATCTCTGTTATTATCTATTTAGATAATATTCTTATTTTTTCCACTGACCAGACTACTTATTCTAAGCATGTCCATAAAGTACTCCATAGGCTCTGCCAGCATGGTCTCTATGCCAAATCCAAGAAGTGTGAATTCCACACTGACTTTACTGAGTATCTGGGCTATCATCTCTCCCCTTCTGGCCTTATGATGTTTCCTGACAAAGTTAAGGCCATTTAGGATTGGCCTGAGCCCTGTAGAGTCTGAAATGTTCAATCTTTCCTTGGTTTTACTAACTTCTACTGCTGTTTTATCAGGGCCTATTCCAATATCATAGTTTCCCTTACTCACCTCACTTGTAAGGCTACCCCTTGAAATTTTGATACCTCCTGCTATGCCATCTTTCAGTACCTGAAAGACACTTTCACCACTGTCCCTGTCCTTACCCATTAGGTTCCAGACACTCTGCTTCTCATTGAGACCAATGCCTCTGATTATGCCATTATGGATATTCTTTCCCTCTGGTGTTCAGACAACAAAATCCATTCCATTGCATTCTACTTCCACATGCTCTCCATGCCTGAACTCAACTATAATACTCATGATAAGGAGCTTCTCACTATTTTTGAAGCATTTAAGACCTGGGGTCACTACCTTGATGACATGCATCTTCTATGCATGAGGGTGTACTATCCCTAGGATGCATCTCCTAACCCTAACCCTTCTTGAATGCTATTTCTGTCCTGTAAGCTTTTGTACTAGTGGCTCTAACTAGGCATGATAAAGGAAGGTGAGAGCCAACCCTATAGCATGGGGTTCCAATCCCAGCCAGGCTTTGAAGGAGATCTAACCCTAAGAAGGTACTTGAAAGCCCAAAGCTCAAGTAACAAAGACTAAAGATCCAGTTCTCTATACTCTTGCCCTTATATATTCTATGGTATGCTATGCTTACTAATACATGTACTTTCTAGTCAGGGAATGCCCTGAACCCTGGCCTAAGGGGAAACTATAAATAGAACTAGAATGGAGATAAAGCATGGAGTAACAATAAGAAATATGGCAGGAGGCCATGTGGATATGGGAAAATGAAAGAGAAGCTATCAAATGGAAGTTGCAGAGTCAGAGGTGCTGCACCCATGAGGATGGAGATCTCTGCCACAGATGAGATCCAATCTAAGATTCTGCCACAGATCAGATTTGAGATTCAGATTCAGATTCAAATGAAATCCAAGGAGATAGAATGGAGGGCAATCCCAGGGAAGATCCCAGGAAAATCTGAATCAGGTAACTAACAGGTCATGTGACCACTGCAAGGAAAAGAAATTAAATACTCCTAAAGAATAAAACCACAGACTAGGGTTTGGCCAATTAGGAGATCATTATGCCATGATTACATGCTGTTACATGACTTCTTGAGCTGCTGAGATATTACTTTGTAACACTTGAGGGCTCTGGTACTCCAGTTGATGTTGTCACTGATCATAAGAACCTCAAATATTTTGCCACCACTAAAATTTTGACTCACTAGCAAGCTCAGTGGTCAAAATTCCTTTCCCAGTTTAACCTCCTTATTTATTTTTGTCCAGGCCACCTTGGTGCCAAGCCTGACTCCCTGACTTGATGTTGGGACATCTATCTCAAAGAGGGAAATAGCAACTACACCTGCATTAATCCACACAATCTCCATCCCATCTTCATGCAAGAGCAGCTTACCACCTCACTCTGGACATTCTTCCTGGCTGCTCTGGTTTTCTGGTCTGCTATCCTCTTTAACTTCAATGCACTTCATTGTGACATCCTTGTGATACTCCCTTTCAACTCTCTTGCCTCTGCTCAGCTCTCTGCCTTGCACCTATCCAATTCTTGTTGGTCTATCAACCCCAAGGGCTTTCTATGCTTAGATGATTGGATTTACATTCTGCATGGTTCCAACCTATATCTCCACATCCTCTGTTTTAAGCATGACCACCACCTTTCTGGCCATTTTGGACAGAATCAGACCTTAGAGCTAATCTGTCATGATTATACCTGGCCTGGCATACATGCATTTGTCAGAAACTATGTTTCCTCTTGTACAGCTTGTGCCCACACCAAGGTACTGTTACAGTGATGGTTCAACAACCTAACTTCCTAATTCTAAGACAGTAATGGTTATTCTTGAGTGGGTGCCAATGTCAGTTGCAGTTTCAGTTTGAGCAGAGAAAAGGGGCCTTAAGGGGATTAACCCTAAGGGAGCCAGACTGTTTGAGAACTAGTTCATACTATTGCAATGGAACAGTAAGGTTAACAGGTGATTAAGGCTAGAGAGCCTTAACCAAGAAACTACCTACTATTTATACTATTCCAAGTGGTGCACAGACCATGCCCAGGGTTAAGGAAAGTACTAAAATATGGAAATGGGGCATAGGGCATGCTAACTGAGAATATAACAGGTGGCCATGCATATCAAGGGATGGAATGGAAAAGAAGATTAAGAATAAAAGAGAAGGATTTAGGATAAGTGGAGATTAAATCATGCCCTCTACCATGAGGCTGAAAATATCCCATCAAGATCTCTGCCATGATTGCATCTGACCCTCATCTGGATCAAGATCAGATTCATCAGAGATTAGATTGGGAGATCTGCTATCATCAGAGATACTAGATCCAATCATAAGCTGTGTCCTGAAACCCAAGGGAAAGAACTCTGAAATCAACTAGATCTTATCCTAGGGTTTATCCTTGTTTGGCATATGAGTCTCATGATCACAGGACAGTCTTGTAACTCTTGTAAAGCACTTGCAACAGGTACCCCATCATAAGCCCTATGGCTTTCTGAAGCAGCTTCCTGTCCCCAAGAAGCCATGGAATTCCATTTCTATGGATTTCATCAAGCAACTCCTGGCCTTCTCTGGTCACTCTGCAATCCTGGTAGTTGTGGACCATCTATCAAAGCAGTGCATCTTCATTCCCACAAATGATAAGGTGACCTCTTCAAAGCTTGCTAAATTCTTTCTACTTCATGTATTCTCCAAACATGAAGTCCCCTTGCATATCACTTCTGACCATGGTCCCAAGTTTGTATCCCATTTCTTTTGTTCATTGGGACAAGTTCTTGACATTTGCCTCCACTTCACCTCTGGCTACTACTCCAAAGGCAATAATCAAACTGAGTAAATGAATCAGACCCTAGAGCAGTACTTACACATTTATTGCAACTATTAACAGGATGACTGGTCCAAGCTCCTTCTGCTTGTGGAATTTGCTTACAACAATGTGCCTAATGCTACTACAGGTGTTTCCCCCTTCTTTGCTAATAAATGCTATCACCTGAACCTCTCTATCCATCCAGAACATGATCTCACCTCTGCCTGAGCTCAAGAGTACACTATCAACCTCAACTCACTCCATGCCTTCCTTTGTGAAGAGATAGCTGCTGCCCAAGTTCATTATCAAGGGCCCACCAATATCCAACATTCTCTAATACCAGACTTCAAAATAGATGACCAGGTATTCATTAAGGCTAAGTACTTCAGAACTACACAGCTATCTAAAAAACTCACCAAAAAGAACTTAGGTCCCTATACTATTATTACTTAGGCAGATTTGCTCTCCTTTATACTCTGTCTTCTGAAAACTATGAAGTCTATCCATTTGGTTTTTCATGTCTCTCAACTTAAATCCTTAGTACCCAACATGATCTCTAATCACATACAACCACCTCTGCCACCAGTCATAATCAATAGTGAACTGGAGTTTGAAATCTTCAAAATTCTTGACTTGAAGGTAGATTATAGGTGATGAAATTGCAAGTTGCTGTATTTGGTTAAATGATTAGGATATAAGGGTACTAATGAGGAGACCTCATGGCTTCTAGCTACTGAATTAGGTTGCACCTCTGAGATTGTGGAGGAGTTTCATCTCTGCTATCTGAACAAATACAGGCTATCTTATAACTGATCAAATGAGTTGACCTAGTGAGCCAGCCACAAGACCCTCTATTTACTCAATGATTGCATTTTCACCCTTCTCCTCATTCCCATTGTCTATCACCATAATCCTGCCAACTTCCACATACAACTCTGTCAACTTCTCCACCACTTTATCAATCTCACTGTCCTCCACCTCTTCTCTGGGACTTTCTGTGTCCTCTCCCTTAGCCACTCACACCTAGTCCAAGGCATTAACTAGCTGCCCTAGCAGCCAGTTCTTATGCTTTACCTTCTGCTGCACCTTCCTACCTACTTCTCATATCAATGCCACCATCAGGTAACAGCCCTTGATTATCTGCCAAAGACCCTCCTTTGTTCCCTCAGAATCCACCCTGCTAGCAGGTACCCCATTCTCTTTGGCCCTTTGTCTCCACTTTGTCTCTGGCTTCTCCTGGTCAGGGCAGTCACACCTTGCCTTTGCCTCTATGCAGGCAAGACGTGATGTCAACTTGCCAGGGCCCACCTCATACTCCAATCCCCAATCCTTGCATCTGCAGCAAGCCAACCTGTCTTCTATCTTCCATTTCTCCCCAATGCTCCCAGTGTAAGCTTGGCAGTACTTCTCCAACTGGGCCAGGTTTAAATCTTAGATTATCAAAGTAATTCATAGCACTTACCCACCTCTCAACCATTTCCACTATCTTCCAAGCTACCTCTGCCTTTCTCCAAGCTGCCTCCTCTTTCCTCACCTTCCCACATTGCCTCTGCTTGGCATACTTTGTGTTGCTTAGCCCCTCATCATTCTCAATGCACTTCTTAAGACACTTATTACTCCAGATGTGAATATTGGTGAATAAGAATATGATAGAAAGAGACTGTTAGGCAATTACTGAAGTTATACTTGTTTTTATGGGCTCCTGGCCAGCTAAACTCCAACACTCACTCTGATCACTTACTAATCATGAGCATGTGCTAATGAACTTCAGGGGTTTAGTTCTTAAGAGGGGAATACTGTTATATCCTATATCTCCAGTACCTATTCTGGTTCAACTTGCATCTAGTCCTTGCACCTAGTAAGCTGCACTAACCATCTGACTCCTTGTACTGCAATTCCAGTCCTCTGCCTGCACCCTATTCTACTGCAGCCATGCACTCATATACCTTTAGTACATGCTCCCTGGGCTTTCACTTCCACTCTACCCTATTTCCATTCCTAATTCTTTCTATGTCCTAGTTAAGTACTACCCTGGTTCCACTTCATCTTTCCGGAATACTCCACTATAATTCCATATCTATTTTCACTCACAATTACAGATATCATTCTTGTTCCTGTTCCTGTTCCTTGTTTCCTCTCACTTTTTCCTGTCATTATCCAGTTTCATCCTGACATCATTTGATGTTATCTCCCCTGACATTTCCATTTATATCCAGGTTGCAATGACACCTGCCTTTGCTTCAGTAGATAACTTCCTTCATATCTCCCTTTTCTTCTTAGATTGCTTGTTCTCCAAGGTATAAGTACTATAGCTCTGTATCTTATACCTTAGTTCAAATATTGACCTAAACACAATATTCACAACCCAGCTTGACCCTCTTCCTGCTTCACAACTCAATGTCATATTTCCTTTCAGTTTATCTATTATTCTGCTTTTCTAACTGCTTTCCAATCCCTTCACAAATTGGGGCTCTAGTACTAGCATAAGGGTACACCACATAAGGTGAAGCCAAGCCTCACTCATTCTGGAGTCATCTGGAATATCCTGGAGTATGTCATAGCTTTTAACAAAAATGTGCTAAGGCTATAGTATTTATACAGTACAGAAGAGTGCATAGACCAAGACCCTGATGGGAATTCTTCCACAGACCCTGAGGCACCATCACAAAGAAGAGAAGCACCTGTGAGAATAGCCAATGGCAGAAAAAGAGTGGGGCTTCTAAAATAAAAGTGAAGTAAAAAAGAACAGAAATAAAAACCTGGCTAAAGATATGAGGCTAACTCTATGCCCTGGGTCTAGACCAGTCATGTGACCTGTCACATGCCTTGACAAGATAAAAGATTAGATAACCATGTGGCAAAGATAAGATAAAGTCACATGATTAAAAATTGAAAAATTGAACTATAACAAACCTGAACAGAACTTGAAACATTCCCAGTCTACCCTGAATGAATATAAATTTCTCCACTCCTGTCACTTCCCCCCAGCTACTCCTCCCCCTTCAACCACCACCATAAAAATCAAATGTACTCAAAACTAACCATGACTTTTACTATCAACTGTGGCTTCTGTTCCTGCAATACTCCCCTTGATACATTCTCCACCACAATGTCTCAACTTTCTGTGCAGGAAGCCCCTGCTAAGTCCTCCACTATTTCATTTCCCACTTTCACATTGTCCTTCTCTAGTCCTTTATCTGACTCTTGCTTTTCCTCACCTCATACTTCATTGATAGATACTGTTCCTTCAGAAGAATTTGTAGCCTCATCCCCTGCTATATCCCTTGGCCCTGCCATCATCAACCCCATTTCTGTTTCCCCTTCTGCCATCAATATCACATCTGCTGGCATTCTCAGTGTTAACCTTTCCCTATCCACATATGCCCTCTACCCAGGAGCCTCCACTCAAGAGTATGCCCATAATGTTCTTATATATTTGATGAATTCACACCTCACCATTCCCATTGATTCACACCTTGACATGTTTTTCCCTTTGTGGCTTATTTATCAAATCTATATGCAGTTGCTTTATCTTCTCCTTCTTGCTACTGCCCTTTCCCATATTCCCCATGCTTATATCTCCCTTTCCCAGGCTCTTATTACCTCTATTCATCATGAAATTTCCTTGTTCATTGAAATACTAGCCTACCAACTGGAATTTGGTAAGTTCCTGACCAACCTCAATCAATATATGTGTGAGCTTGCCTCTGCTCAGGGATACACCACTTCACTCCATTGACATCCTTCTTTTCCCTTGATAATGAGGAACTTGCCACACTTGAACATACTAAAGCCTGATAGACTGGCCTATATGGTGATGGCCACCTTCCTTCCTCTTATCCTTGCTTTTACAAAGCCTGCTTTTATTGCTGCTGCCTGGGGCATATTTATGTCAACTTCCCCTTCTATCAATGACCTACTGTCTCCAATGGCAACCTGGCCATACTCAAGCTTGCTGCCCAGCTTAGTAACATGTTACTAATCCTCTTATCTCTTCCTCCACTTTTTTTTCCTCTTGTGGCTCCTTCCATGCTTCTTCCTGCAGCTCCTTTTACTCCTCCCAATACTTTTGCTGCTCCCATCACTTCCAGGGCTTCTACTACTGTGCTTTCACAACTCTGCCATCACCTTCACCTTCATATCACTCCAACAACAACTTCTGCAATAATATTATCAACAAGGCTGGCTGGGCCAATATCACAGGCTTCCCCAGCCCCTCCTATAATATTTTTTGATTCAGAGGGTCCTTTATCCCTAGCAGAGGGGTAATGTTATAATTCTCTCTTTTCCCTTGCTGTTCCTCTTATTTCCTCACTTTCTTGTCCTAGCTTCTGCTCTTTACACACCTTAGATACTTTCTTGTTTAACCTTTACCCTAGATTCTGCCCTTCTTACACCCTAGCCCAGCTTAGGCTGCTCTCTTGTTATACCCTTTGCCCAGGTATTCTATCTTTTAATCAGCTAACTTTTAATTGTTCTGTCTCTTTCCATTTATCTCAACCCAGATACTTTACTCATTACTTATTAGCATGATTACTTAGTTGTCTCCATTTGAACTCTATTCTATGTACTATAAAGTAGCATACTTTTCATTTCTCTTCTGCATGCTACTTTTACCTTGTGATTTCTTACATAACTCCTAGTTCTTGTATCTAGTACTCAAAATCCATCTCTTTGTCAGTCCCAGCTGTCTCTGGTCTAAAGCAAGTTGCCCAATGTCTGACTATTCAGCACAACTTGTAGTTTGTGCATTACCTGCTTGTTCTTAAGGCTTACTATTCATAGTAAAGCACCAACTCAGTGCTGAATGACTAAACCTAACCATAAGAAGGATATTCTTCCTTGGTAAGTGCTGATTTTCTATTCTGCTAGAGCTTTTGTACTAGTGGCCCCTAACTAGGCAAGAATATGAGAATAAGCCAAGCTAGCCACTATAGGGCTATTGAATTACTTGTGAAAGCTATAAAGGTATTGTGAAGGAACTATAAAGGGACAAGTTCCAGCTGCAGACACTAAACCAGAGCTCAAGTGAGCAAGACTGGGAAAACCCAGCTCACTACTCTCACCCTTATATATTCCAGAGGCTGGTGCACAGACCAGGTAATCTACATGCACTAGTATGGAAGCTCTTATCAAAGAGGGAAACTGGGCATAGGGTATATGAGTAAGGAATGACTAACTATCTGCAGTAAGCCATGAGAATAAGTGGAGATTAATGGAATGGAAGTGCAGGATCAGAGGTGCTTGCACCATGAGAACAGAGATCTCTACCACAGATAAATCTCAGATAAGATCTGTTACAAATGAGATCTGGATTAGATTCAGACCTAGAGATGAGATCCTTGGAGATCTGTGAAGATTAGACCATGGGCATAACCAGGGAAAATCCTGGGACAATCCATGTCAGGTAAGTGATGATCACATGACCACTATAATAAGGACTCTAAAGTAAGAAAAAGAATAGAAATAGACCATAGTCTAGAGTTTCACTTAGGGATTTTCTTGTGCATGGTCACATGAGATCACATGACTGGAACTGGTGCAAAGTGTCACTCCATAACATATAGAGCCTTACCCTGTTTTTGCCAGCAAGATCTACTCTAGTCCCTACCTGGGCCTAGCATAACAGTGATCAATAGCTCAATACTCCTCTCATTATATATACAGACAGCCCACAACAATACCCTTGTTTGATAATGTCTTTGCCAGTCTAAATGTATTTTTTTTGAATTCTTAATTTCATGTTATAAGTAATCAATTGATCAATATGCCACAACATATTGCAATATGACATAATGCATTATTTCATGCCCTAAATCAACCAATATCTCTTATACATATAGCCTAATGTTTGCATGATCTGCCATATTAAAAGAGTGCATTCAACCCTTATCATTGTACCATGGTACCCAACATTACAACATGCCAGCTGAGCAAGATTCATGAAATGCAACAACTAGATGTGTTGACCTAAAACACCTAAACTCCTTGGTGTGTGCTTGGTTCCTAAGCCCTGGGTAGTGCTTTTAGACTAGTGGCACTAAACTAGACAATAGAGTGAAAGAGATAAAAGCCAAGGGATAGCAAGAACTGGAAGATTCAAGTGCATAAGACTGGGAAAACCCAGGCTTGAGCTGACCTCCTTTTATATTGCTACAAACCATGCACAGACCATGTAACTGGTGCTGGCCCTAAAGTATTGTACAGTAAGCTATCCAATAGTGATAAGAGAGTGGGGACCTAGGAATACATGAGACAAACATGAGATGTGACATCAGAGTCTAGATTACTCTAGACTTGTGCCATGTGAAGGTGTGAAATGTGAAATGGTGAAAATGTGAAAATGTGAAAGTGTCATGTGACAATGTGAAGAGCTACAGTAGTAAGATGATAAGTCCAAAAAGAGTAAAATTGAAAAAAGTGCATTATAACAATTCAGGCTTCTCATGCTAACTCTACAAAACCTCCCAAGGTCTTTATCAAAAGGAGCTTTCCATAAAGCTTACATAAAGTAAAACATTAAGCTTTAAGGGCTTTTTTGTGTAGTACTTGAACAGATTAAGTTTAATTATGCTGCAAAGAAGTTAATGGAGGCAGAAGATAAGCAACTATGAAAATGACTTTTTGCAAAGGAATTCAATCTCCCAAGATAACATGATAATGATTCCAGAGAAAGGTTGATGACTGCAAGTGATAATCTTAATCTATTGGCTAAAATAAAGTGGCAAGAAAGAATAAAGAAGTGTTTTGAAACACAGCACAACTGATGTATTGCCTAAACACTAAAGTACCTTCATGTGCACTTGCCTCAAGACTGATCTTGATTAGTACCTTTGAATATAGAGGTACAAGAACTAGGCAAAGAAAAAAAATGAAGTATTGAACTTGTAAAAATAAAGAGCTCAAGTGTGCAAAACAGGGGTTTACCCAGCCTAGCATCTCTCCTTTATATTGGCTATAGTAATGCACACAGACTATGTACAATGGACTGGCCCTAAAGTATAGTACAGTAAGCAGACTAATAGCAATAAAAGAGTAGGGATCTAGAAATATATGAGGTAAATATGAGGAATTACATCATGGCCTAGACCAGTCTAGACCAGTGCCTTGTGAAGATGTGAAATGGTGAAGATGTGAAAATGTGAAGTGGTCACATAATGTGACAATATAAAGAGTTGAAAAAGAATTAGAAATATAGTAAAAATGAAATAAAAATTATAACATGTTTTAAGAGAGTATTATGAAGTAACATTCTACTGACTCAAGAAGTCACATGATATCATGTGATCATGCACAATAATCCCCATTTTGGCTTAACTCTAGTCTGTGGTCTAATTTCTTTCAGAGTATTTATTATTTTCTTTCCCTAGCAGTAATTATGTGACAGTTAGTTACCTAACATAAATCTTCCTGGGATCTTCCCTGGGACTGCCTATTCTCTCTTATCTCTATGGATCCGATCTTAGATATATCTTTGGCAGATCTATAGATTGGATCTCATCTATGGCAGAGATATCTGTTCTCATGGGTATAGTACCTCTAATCCTATGCTTTTATTTCATATTTGTCTTCTCTTCTATTCTCCTATATCTACATGGCCTCTTGCTATACTTCTTATTGCTGCTTTATGCTTTTATTCTTACTAATTATAGTTTCCCTTTAGGCCCAGGATTTGAGACATTCCTAATTAGGTAGCACATGTACTTAGTCAGCAGTATCTTCAGATAATATATAAGGGCAAGAGTGTAAAGGACTAACTTGCTAGTTTTTGTCACTTGAACCTTGGGCTTTTACAAGTAATCTCTTGGAGATTCTCTCTTAAGGCCTGGCTGGAGCTTGTCCCTTCACAGTCTTGACTAGGCTTATCCCTTTCTTTCCTTGCCTAGTTATGACCACTAGCACAAAAGCCAACAGAGTAGAAAAAGCACCTCAGTATGGGGTTGTTAAAATCAATATACTAATTAAACCCTGCTGCTATCCCCATCTAAAGTTCCTTAAGGACCAAACCCTTATTGCTAGAGAACAGAGGTTAGATTCTGAAGCCTTGGTGGTTTACAAACCTAAGTGAGGAACATAATTCCAGGAGCTCTGGAGATGTCTGGAGATTTTCAGAATGATTTGGGAAGAGTTTGTAGATTGAGCAGGACTTGACTTCACCTTATGTAATATGCCCTTATACTTTTCATTGTCCCAATTTATGGAGAAATTGGAGGTGATCAGGGCTAGTGCTCTATGCTCAACAGAGGAGATAGGCAAGATGAGGAGTGTCAAACCTAGTTATAATGAGAGTATGTCCTTTGATTTCCCATAAGGATATCATCTAGGACTGGAATCCTCCAGAATTATCCAGAGAGTCAGAGGGTTGAGCTGGGAAGCTCAGACAGAGTGAGGACAAAACCAAGATGAGGTGTCTTTGTTGATATTTGTACTAAGGTATAAGATACAAGACTATATTACTTATATCTTGGAGAACAAGTGATTTAAGGGGGAAGGGAGATGCAAAGGAAGTTGTCTACTAAAGTGAAGGCAGGTGCTATTGCAACCTGGATATAGATGGAGATGTCAGGGAAAACAACATCAAATAATGTCAGGATGAAACTGAATGGCAACAGGAAGAAGTGAAAGGGAACAAGGAACAGGAATAGAAGCAAGAATGATATCTATAACTGTGAATGAAAATAAATACAGAGTTATCTTGGAGTAGTCCAGAGATAATGAAGCAGAACTAAGGTAGTACTTAACTGGAAACATAGTGTTATGGTCTTCAGTGTTGGACTTGGTACAAGGAGAGGATAAACCCTAAACATGGTGACCTTGAGGTTGTGCTAATGTCAATGTCAGTATAGATGGAAGAATAAGGGTAAATGGTAGATGCCTGACCCTAGATGTAGTGCAGGACTTAAGATGAGGGAGTACTCAGGGTAGCTAGGCCTGAGGAGCAAAATCCAAACACTAGCTTGTCTATTGAGATGCCTAGATGGCTAAACAAACAAGTGCTCAAAGCTGGGGAGCTAAAAGCTACATGAACAGCCTATTTATACTATCTAGGGTGGTGCACAGACCAC
>JBBPKN010001018.1:0-22991 GCA_038089275.1 Pulveroboletus cf. rosaemariae | reverse complement strand
GAGTTTGCACCTGTCTCATTTTGTTACACTTCTAGATAGTTCTGCCTCTCTGAGGTATAAGTACTGTAGTTCTGTATCTTGTACCTCAGTATGAATATTGACAAAAACACCAGAACCCTCTTGTCATCATCCTCACACTGCATGAGCCCTTGAGCTCACTCTGACCCTCTGGGTTACTCTGGAATACCTCCGAGGCTATGTGATATCCTCAAAGAAGTCGTAAAGCCTCACCTCCATGACTAGGCTTGATTCTCCTTGTCCTGCCTATCCTCCCTGTTGAGCATAGAGATAGCCTTATCACCCACCCTGACATTTATGTAAATTAGGACAATGGAGAAGTGCAAGGGTGTACCCCATAAGGTGAAGCTGAGTCCTGTTTGACCATTGAAACCCTTCCTAGATTTCCCCCAGAATTCTCTGGAGCACCCGGAGTTCTGATCTACCTCCAGCATCAAGGGTTTTATTTAAAAAAGAGGAACTGGTTAAAAGTATACTCATCTTGGTATAGATTTTAACAGTCTCTTTTAGTAGGATGGAAAGTTTTAACAACTGCCTTCCAAGCCTTCTTCACTTTCTTCTAAGTCACTTTCTCCTCTCTTCTTACCTTCTCTTGCTGCTTCTGCTCAGCATACTTTGTGTCACCAAGCTCCTCTTTGTTATCAATGCACTCCTCAAGGTGCTTATCAGACCAGATATGAATGTTATCAAATAAAGACATAATGAGAGAAACCTGTGTGGAAATCTCTGGAGTAACATTCATTTTTATGGGCTCCTGGCCAGCTAAACTACAATGCCCACTCTGCTCACTTATTAATTGAGAGCACATGCTTAATAGTCTTCAGGGATTCAGGCCTTAAGAGGGGAATACTGTCATATCCCATGCCAACAGGTCAACTCCACTATATCTCTGGTATAACTCCAGTTGCTTCCATGCTATAAGCTATGTATTTTCTGATTCCTTTTACCTCTGTCCCTTCCTACCTAATGTTGATTACAACTTGACCTATGTTAACTCCATACCATTCTGATATAACTCTGTAGTTCCTTTATTCTCACTTCCTATTTCTGTTCCTTTCTTCCTCACCTTTTCCTGTTATTATTTAGTTTTAGTTTGACATTACTCAATGTTGTCTCCCCTGACATCTCCATTTGTATCCAGGATGCATTGGTATCTGCTTCACTTATGAGACAACTCCTTTCATATCTCCATTCCCTTTTTAGATAATCTGCCTCTCTGAGGTATAAGTACTATAGCTCTGTTTCTTGTACCTTAGTTGGAATATTAACCAAGAACATGACATTATGATCCTCCTTGACCCTCTCTTGCTTCATGACTTGACATCATATTCTATACTAAGTCTCACAACTTGCCTTACAACTTGATGTTATATTCCTTGATAAAAAAGCCCTATGGCTTATCCTGGATCTCTGACTCCTTTTGACCCCTCCATAAATCAGGGCACCCAGTACTAGCATAAGAGTGTACCACATAAGATAAAACCAAGCCCTGTCCACTCCAGAGTTATCTGAAGTACCCCCAGAGTATATCACAGTTTTATAACATATCCCATATCTTTAACCCAATTCCAACCCAATTCTGATCCAGCTTACAACTGGTCCTTGCACTTTGTAAGCCAATCTAGCCCTCTGACTTTCCTCCAGGCAACTCTGGCCCTCTGTCACTATTCCAATTCCACCCCAGCTACATATGTATGCTTTTCATATACTCCCCCAGCTCTCCATTCCTGCTTTGCTCTATTCTGTTTCTAGTTCTATCTCTGTTCCAGTTAAGTACTACCTTAGTTTCACTTTGCCTTTTCTGGACCACTCCAATATAACTCCATTACTAGTCCCACTCTTTGTTAAAACTTATACCAGTACAAATATACTTTTAAAATCCATTCAAGTACAGATATACTGTTAAAACCAGTTTCTTCCTGAGTGAAACTCTTGACACTGAGGGAAGGTCATAATTCTGGAGGGCTCTGAAGGGATCTAGAAAGGGTTTCATTGATTAAATGGGACTCCGCTTCACCTTATGTGGTACACCCTTGCACTTTCCAGTATCCTATCCTGATTTACATAGAAGTCAGTGGTAGGTAAAAAGGCTGTCTCTGTGCTCAACAGAAGAGACAGGCAGAATGAGAAAAGTCAAGCCTAGTCATGGAGATGGGACCTTACAACTTTTTCAAGGATATTGCTTGACCCTGGAGATACTCCAAAGTAACCCAGAGGGTCAAAGTAAGCTCAAAGGCTCAATCAGAGTAAGAACAAAGACAAGGGGGTATTTATGTTGATATTCATACTGAGATACAAGATACAAAACTACAGTACTTATATCTCAGAGAGGCAGAACTATCTAGAAGTGTAGCAAAGTGAAACAGATGCAAACTCAGAAGCAAAGCAGATATCTAAATATCTAAGAAACAAATGGAGATGTCAGGAAAGACAATGTCCAATCATGTCAGACTGAAACTGAAGGGTGACAGGATAAAATGAGGGGAAGCAAGGAACAGAAACAGAACAGGAATAGTATCAATGATGGTATCAGTAACTAAGAGTGGGAATGGTGACAAAGTTATACCAAAGTGGTTTGGAGATGACAAAATTAAACTAAGATAGTACTTGACTGGAACTAAAATAGAACTGAAAACAGAATAGGGCAGAGTAGGAGCAGAGGCCCAGGGGAGCACATAACACTGAGGGGCAGGAACTGTACATATGTAGCTGGGGCAGACTGGAATGGTGACAGAGGGTCAGAGTTGCCTGGAGGGGAGTCAGAGGGCTAGAGTAGCTTACTAGATATGAGGGCCAATTATAAGCTGGGTCAGGATGGGGTTGGAACTGGGTTAGAGGTACAGGATATAATACTCTTAGTTACTGTTACTATTACTGTTTTCCTTCACTTCTTCCTGTTATTCTTCAGTTTCAGTCTGACATGATTGGACATTGTCTTCCCTGATATCTCCATTCATTTCTTAGATATTTAGACATCTGCTTCACTTCTGAGTTTGCACCTGTCTCACTTTACTATACTCTTAGATAGTTCTGCCTCTCTGAGGTATAAGTACTGTAGTCCTGTATCTTGTACCTCATGCAAATATTGACATAAATACCCCCTTGTCATTGTCCTTACTCTGCCCAAGCCCTTAGGCTTACTCTGACCCTCCAGATTACCCTGGAGCACCTCCAAAGCCAAGTGATATCCTTGAAGAAATTGTAAGGTCCCACTCTCATGACTAGGCTTGACTCTCCTTGTCTTGCCTGTCTCTCTTATTGGGCATTGAAACTGCTTTCTTTCCCATTTTTAACACCTTTGTAAATTGGAACACCAGAAAGTGCAAGGGCACATCACATAAGGTGAAGCTGAGTCCCATTCAATTAACAAAACCCTTCCTGAATTCCTCTGGAAGTCTCCAGACATCTCCAGAGTTTCTGAAGTATGACCTTCCCTCAGGTTTGTGCATCACCAAGGCACTAGAACCTAACCTTCATTCTCTAGCCTTAAGGTTTTCATTCATGAAGCAGATAATGGTAGAAGATCTACCATTATATCTGTGATTAGTATAAAGTTTTAACAGGATATGTAATATGCACTGTTGGTAGTTCTATGCAGCACCTTTATTATAAGGTTATGAATATCATCTACATTATTGTGTTATTCAAGAAAATACTTATCTCACATATCTTGTATAGCAAAACCCTCCATTTTACTCACCAATGCAATGATATCTATTCCCATGGCAGTATTCATGAAGTCTTTGATGCCATTATTTGTGAATGAAATCCCATGAAGAGGAAGATTAGTAGTTTCATATGTCATATAAAATATAGCCTCTGTTTCAGTTCATGCCTGAAGACTGAAAAGCTTGTGTAATGAGTTAGCATAATATGATTAACAAAATATAAAGTGTTACCTCTTGTTTAATGCCCTTTACTGTATGAGTGATATCATTAAGCTTTCCCTTTGTTGTTGTTTGAACACCAATAGTCTGAGAGATGCAGTGCTTGCTATACTGCTTGACCAGTTGTGCCTTGTTATTTACCAAAAGGGAATAATACTCTTGTAGATTACTCTGCACAAATTTAGGCAATATTGTCTGATCATGGATTGCTATGAGAAACAAATGAGCAGTGGTAAATAAATGAGAAAGAAAGGTACTCACCATTCTCACCATTCTCATTATGAATGTAAATGCAATGGCTCTGAGAACTGGTTTGACACTTTGTCCAACAAAAAGCATTCCATGCATTTACTTTTTGACAGTGGAACTTGTATTGTAATAGGGTCATGTGCAGCTTGTTATAGACATGTTGAATGCTTTTGTGATGCACTAAGGCAAGATTCTTAGTCATATTATCTAACTTACTCCATGCCTCATTCAAGTTATGTTGAAAGTGCTCAGCTTTATTGCACCAGTGAGCCATCAGCTTATTGTGGCTTTTCTTGCTGATAATAACCTTGGTCCTCAAGCATTTTGATTGCTGGACCTGATAGTGCTGAGCAGTTGTCTTTGACAGCAGAGCAATCTGAGAAACAATTGTGAGAAAGAAAGTAATGCAGCTGCCTGAACTTATGGTGATATTTATCTGTCTGCTTATAAATTAGAATATAATCAAACTAGAAAAAAGGGAAAAAATTAATATTTGAAATTAAAACAAATAATGATACTGGTAAGGTCTAGAAGGTCAAAATCAACATTATTAAAAGATAGAGAATATATAGCAAGGTTACTATGCCAAGCAGTTAAAGAATCATGTTCAGAATCAAGTAGGTTAGCTTAAAAATATTTATAAGTCTCAAACCTGAGATCCAAATGGAAACTTACCATGATAGTGGATATATTAGATCTTAGATCAGTAGCAAGAGTGTAAGCTAAATTAAAGGCCTCACCACATGACAAATTCCAGGGAGGAACTTGCAAGATTGCATTTCAATGGCTATTATGCATTTCTATGACAAAAATATGCAGTGCCAGCAATAAATTGTTATCAAAGCTGAAGTAGTCCAGTATAGCATTAGTATTGAGCCTAATGCTAATCAGTGCTTGATCATCCAGGGTAATGCTAGGGAAGATAACAAGAAAAATTGGCCCTGAAACCTTCCTAGATATATATAGAAAGGCTTCTGCTAGCCAGCACTGATGAGAAAATCACTAGCAAAGGATCAAAGGGGAATTGATTACTTCTAATGCTGTCCTGGTGCCATAGCCAGATAGGACCACATTAAAAGAAGCAGGCAGAACAGTTGCCTTGCTGAAAGTTAGCTCAAATTGCAAATTAAACACACTGGAAGATTATCAGCTGGATAAACTAGACAAGCTGGAAGGCAGAGAGCACATTTGAAAGTGAAATTACAATGATGTCAGATTCAATTATAAGGGAGATGAATGGTGCAACTGTTAAAACTTATCCCAATTAATAATATACTGTTAAACTTATACCAATCTCCTTCCTGAACAAAACCCTTGTGGCTAGAGGGCAAAGGTCAGGTTCCAGCACCCTAGTGGTGCACAAACCTAAGGGAAGGTTATACTCCAGAAACTCTGGGGATTTCCAGAGATTTCCAGAGGGGTTTGGAAAGGGTTGGTTGGTCAAATGGAACTCAGCTTTACCTTATGTGGTGCACCCTTGCACTTTCTGGTGTTCTGATTTACATAGATGTTGAAGGTGGAAAGGAGAACTGTCTTGATGCTCAACAAGAGGGACAGGCAGGATGAAAAGAGTCAAGCCTAGTCACAGGGATGAGACCTTATGATTTCTTCAAGAATATCATTTAGCCCTCAGAGGGTCTCCAAAGTGACCTGAAGGGTCAAAGTGAGCCTAAGGGCTCAATCAGAGTAAGGACAACAACAAGGGGGTATTTATATCAATATTTGTACTGAGATACAAAATACAAAACCACAGTACTTATACCTCAGAGACTAAAACTAAAGGGTAACAGGATGAAATGAGAGGAAGCAAGGAACAGGAATGGAACAGGAATAGTATCAATGATGGTAACAGTAACTAAGAGCAGGAATGGTAATGGAGTTATACCAAAACAGTTCAGAGACAACAAATTTGAACTAAGGTGGTACTTAACTGGAACTGAAATAAAACTGAAAATGAAATAGGGCAGAGTGGGAGCAGAGGCCCAGGGGAGTGCATACTACTGAGGGGCAGAAAGCATACATGCATAGCTGGTGCAGACTGGAATGGTAATGGAGGGCCAGAGTTGCCTGGAGGGAAGTCAGAGGGCTAGAGTAGCTTACTGGGTACAAGGACCAGTTATAAGCTGGGTCAGAATGGGGTTGGAATTGGGTCAGAGGTATGGGATATGACAGCAACAAGTGACATGCATGCTAACTCAAAACAAGTCAATATAAGGGCACTGGCTGGCAACAAGTCAAGTTAGCACAGATAGCACAAGTACAAGATAATGCACATATCAGAGCCATCCATAGTATCACCCCATCACCATAGATAATGCATCAAGCACATTAATCCTCTGCATCAATGAGGATGTCTGTTATAAAACTATGACATACTCCAGGAGTACTTTGAATAACTCCAAAGTGGATGGGGCTTGGCTTCACCTTATGTGGTGCACCTTTATGCTAGTATCAGGTGCCCTGATTTCTGGAGGGGTTGGAAGGGAGTTGGAGATTCAGGGTGAGCTGTAGGGATTTTTCACCAAAAGATATAACACTAAATCATGAGGCAAGTCATGAGACTTAGTGTAGGATATAACATCAAGTTATGAAGCAAGAGAGGGTCAATAATAATCATAGCATCATGTTATGGTCAATATTTAAACTGCAGTACAAGATACTGAGATACTATACTTATACCTTGGAGACGCTAATTATCTAAAGGAGAAATGGAGATACAAAAGGGGTTGTCTCATAAGCAAAACAGGTGCCAATGCATCCTGGATATAAATGGAGATGTCATGGGAGACAATGTCAAATAATGTCAAACTGAAACTAAATGATGACAGAAAGAGCAAGGAAGAGAGGAACAGGAACAGGAAGTGAGATTGGAGGAACTATGGAGTTATATTGGAATGGTACAGAGTTAATGTAGGTAAAGTTGTAATTAACATTAGGTAGAAAGGAATGGAGGTAAATGGAATCAGGAAATACATAGCTTATAGCATGAAAGCAACTGGAGTTGCACCAGAGACATAGCAGAGTTGATCCATTAACATAGGATATAACAATGTCTCAAGTTGACATCTAAAAGGGTTAGTCAAGTCAATCAGGCAAAATCAACATACAAAGTTATATGGTCATGTCAGGACTGAATCAGGTGCATCAGATAAATAGAATATATTACATGCAGATCAGGAAACATGTTTATGCATTATCAAGGCACAAAATATATATCTCAAGTTAATTGAGGACAACTGCATGGGTGAGCCATAACTTGCCTAATTAGGCAACTGCACTGATGCTGCACCAATGGCAGCTCAACAGATATTGTTTATGAACAATTTTGCAGCAATTTTTTCAGATTTAATTTAGATATCAATAGTCTTTTAGTTATTTAACTTTTTCTTTTAATCAATTATTTGCCTTGCTAGGATTCCTGCTTAAGGGGGAGTATTGAAATATGTTAATTATCTACAATTTACCGCTTACATAAGCTAATAGCTACATTGAATCATAGAATACTTAGTGACTACAAGTATCCTACAGTATTCTGCAGTTTTAATATAGTCTTTGTTCAAAAATAAGCTCTATTTTGATAAACATCATATCTAAGAAGAACCCAAATATCTGTGAAGCATTGACTCTTATCATGACCATTCACAAATGCTAAGACATATAGGGCCATAATATTTAAAATGGTGAACTGGATTCAAGTAAATTAAACAACAAGTAAATTTTTTTCCTAGGTGGCTTGAAATGGCTTGAAGTTATCAGTAAATATGATAAACAGTGTAAAGTGAAGGGAGCTAAGTTGACATTTTGGTAGTCATCTGGTAGTCATAGTCATGTGGATATCTTGTTATGTCAACATAAAACTAGCAATGCTGATATGTGGACTTATTCATTGAACATGTATCAATATCAAAGTTCTCTACTTGTATATCTCTGAGGTAGCACTAACAGTGGCATGCTCATATTTGACTGACTGCAACTAACTGACTATTACTAATGAGCTGATCAATCAAATTAATCAATCATTATTTTGAATACTATGCCTATATTACCTTCTTTATTTATTGGGTCTATGGATTTTTCTATACACCACAAGTGTAATCTAGTCTAATAAAAAGCATTAACAGGTAGGATTACAGTTTTTGGGTAAGCATTGATTAATCCAGCTTGGCAGCACCATATATACTATGTAGCTTAGATACAACAATCTCAGCTATTACTCAAACAACAAGAAATGAGTTTTTGTTGAAACTATACTACATGGCATATAATCTCAAGCTTAGAATACTAGCTAATATGCTATATCTTGCAAAAAGTCTGCAACTGCCCAAAATCCAGCTTTATCCTCTTCATTATCAATTGTTATTATCAGAATTATTGATATACATGTGATACAGATCATCAAATAAGTTATTCTGATCTAAGGTAATCCACCTATTCAGTATATCAAAATGTATTATGGTGTTAGATGCTGTATGACTCTTTCTAACCCTAAATGGTCTGCCTTGAGAGGGTACACATGGTGTTAGTGTTGATGTCAATTGAATAGAGAGAAGAATGACAAGTGGTACTCAGGGTAGCAAGTCCTAAGGATCCATCACACTAGTATCCAGAGAATAGCCCTGTATTAAGAGGACTAGTGATATACAAGGAATAGTATGGATAACAAAGTGGTTAAAGCTAAGAGCTAAGTACTGGACCTCACTCTGTATTTATATCTATTCTGCTAGTGCACAGATCATCTCTGGGGCATAGGGTATTACTAGATAAGGTAAGTGGGCATAGGGCATGCTGACTAAGAGTATGACCAATGGGCCATGTAATAAAGGATATGTAGAATGGAGAGACTATATAGAATAGAAGGTCAGGGTTTAGAGTGAGCAGAGATTAAACCATACCCTCAGCTATAAGGCTAAGGAGATCTCATCTAGAGATCTGCCATGATCAGATCAGATCCTCATCTAGATCTAGATCCAGATTCATTGGAGATACAGATTGGAAGATTGATCTGTCATCTAAGATACTAGATTCAACCATAAGCTGTGCCTTAAATCCAAGGGAAACTCTGAAGAACAACTTAACCATATCCTAGAGTTTATCCTTGTTTAACATAGAAGTATCACAGTCACATGCTTGTCATGTGACTCTTCTGCTAGTGAACTGTTCATTCATAACAAAATGCAATGAAAACAAAAGACATACTATGTATGCACTCTTTATCATTGAGTATTGTGGCACTGATTATGTCAGAAATGATATCCCTGTCAATGTTATTTTCATCACAGTGGACAATATCCTCACTGGGGTCTTTATTGCATGGACTGGTGGGTATTGCTACAAGGTGAGTTCCAACTGGTTTTCTGACAAGTCCATATTTCTTCTAAAGGCAATCCAAATGGTATAGATGAAAAGAATTATTGGCAGACCTTGACCAATGTTGATATTGCAGTTCAGCAGCAACTAGTGGGTCTAATTCTGTGAGATCCATAGTAATAGCAGATATCTGCTTCTTTTCATTATAGATTACTGTTTGTAACTAATGAATTTCAACATTAAATCATATTATCTCTTCTTTTGCACAACAAAGCTTGAAAAACTTAGCTGTTGCCTCTTGAACATCCAGCCTAGCCCATTTCCACTCCCAAATATTATTGCAAGCATATTGAAGTAAGTCAAACTCATCTAAATCTGTATATATTATAATATCTTTCCATGAGATGGCCTGGCAAGAAGGATTCAATACTACTGCTTGAGCATTGTACTAAGCTATAGCCTTGCGAATTGCCTCAGAAATTTGTTTAAGTCCTTTGCTAATTTGCTGGCAGAGCTTATAGCCTGTTAAAGAAGGTTATCAACTTGACAAGCAATAGAAATGGAATAATACCTGTGCCTGACAATAATAACTTACTAAGCTCAAAAAGTCACATAACAACCAAGTGCTCCAATTCACTAAGTGCTTCATGATATTGTCAAAGTGCAGTATTCTCTTTGTAGAGATTATACTCTGCATAATCAATCATCCATGGAAACTCTAGTCCAAATTGACCTTGAATATGTGTAGCAAGAGCCTCAGTATTCTGCAGTCTCATAAATACAAGGTCAACTTGGGCCTATGCATTGTTGATGATAACTGTGACAGTAACAGGACCACTTGGGGCAACTTCACTAAGGGCAGTGTTGGCTGCTTGGCAAGCATTGGCCCATTTAGCCCTAAAGATATGTTATAAGAATCAACATTACCTCATACTAACATAAGCACTAGTGTGTACCTTCATTTCTCAAGCTCATTAAGTACTTGAACATATTAGATGGAGATTTGCTCATGCTCTGCAGGCTGTTGAATGGAATTAAAATAAGCAAGTTCTTTATCAAGGAAAGAGAAAATGTCTTTATTATAAAGACACAAGGTAGACTGGAGAATGGACAGCTCACTGCTCAATGTTTGAATCATCTGCATTGCCTTCTTGCAGTGATTCTGAATAAAGTGCACTAACAAAAAGTTAATAGACATAAGGTTACAAAATAAGTACATACTCAGGGCTGCATATTTGTTGGTATTCCAGAATGCAAAATGCTATTCAATTGCTTGATAATAATGGAATTTTGAGGCATACCATGTGCTTCATGCAAGCTTATTGGATGCTAAGAAGACATGTTTACAGCCTTTGCCATCAGTATTCCCAGTTCCTTCAATATACATAGGATGTCATTGCAGCTGGCACAATTGGTTGTGTGCATGCCCATGAAATAAACCAAACATAAAGTGCAGATTAAAAGCTTGAATTCTGGATCCAACATAGCTGTTCTTGGCAGTTTTTGCAAAGGCATAATCAATATCATAAGCACAGCCACCATTTATGCCATATAGTAAAAGAAGGCAATCAATAATAGCCAGCAGATACTTGGCTCTAAAGAAAATTGGCATAAAGAACAGGATTTATGAAAAATGAAAGCATAGCTCACCACTCTTAATAATGTCACATGCTAATAAAATGAAGCAGTGGCAACATAAGGCCACAAATATGCCTGTCTCTTCAAAGACAGAGTGCAAGTTGCACTGACCAGACCTAACATTATGCCAGTGATTGACACAGTCAAAAACATTGATCACAGTATCTGGATCTGATTCCCAGTTATCAGGGAGCTGATTCTCATCAGCACCAGTCTAATATATATGTCCATATTAGCTACTAAAGAGAGCTATTGACAGTAAACCTTACCCATCTAGCCAGTATCTTATTCTTGAATTTGTTAATATTCTCATGGATTAACCAATAAGAGGTATAAGAGGTGTGGGAATCATCCCACATCATATAGTATGTAGGAGTATCCCATTATTTAAGGCTGTTGTTTTCATCAATAGATACAAGACAATCAAAGGTAAGCTTTGGCTTATCTTCCAATCAATAGAAGCATGCTGGGCATTTATTCTAAAGTCACCAGTCTTGAGAATCATGGTTGAGGGTCTTATTAATGCATTTGTCAATTCAGTGAAGGATCTCCAGGTAAATATCATAGGCAAGGGAAAACTGGGTACAAAAATAAGGGCAATATGGCATTTACACATATCTCAGTTATCATATTACATACTTACAGACATAACTTACATCATGAAGGTAGCATAGCATCTTGCACTGTGCCTGAATACTAAACTGTGGACAGAAATGGTGAGCTTGTCAGAAAGCTGCAAGAGTATGGAGAAAGATAGTGACAGAAGAAGTAATGGGTAAGCAATCAAGGTAACTGTAATAGATGAGATTTTTATTTGGGAACCAGTGGCCTGGACAGGCAATAAGGGTCATTCTTTGCCTTACTGCAAGAATGATAAGAATGTTTATATCAAAGCAAAAAAAATACTTACTAAAAATATCAACAAGTTTAACATTCACTATGGTGCCTGGCAATAGATCTTTATCCACAATGAGCTCTTGAACTAAAGGAAAGCCATCTCCAGAGTTGCACAAACAATAATCAAGATATGCATTCATCAGATGGGTTATTTGCATATCCCAATAATTAGTCTGCACCTTGATCTGATCCCTATGATCCTGGGTATCTGGTTAATACCTGGCATCATCTGAATGAACAATATATCATGAATACAACAGAAGACTCACCATGCTGATATATTCCTTGCCAAATCAACAAGCTCATCTGTCATGTTATTGTCATCATTGCTATCATCAATGTTGTGTTCCTTGTCAAAATCAATATCAATGAATATATGGGACTCATTGTTGTCTACAGCCATCCCCTGGTCAGCCTGATCATTGTACATTTGTAGGATATCTTCTTAAGCATTGGGCCAGGCTGGCATTCACAAGTCACTGTAACAGTGAGAGAATAGCAGAAGAAATTCACTTACCTTCAAGTTCTGCTACATAGTGGTCAGTAATCTCCTGCAGGCATTCTGCCTCCCTCCCTGCTTTGAGTATTGTTTTGTGTTGTATACAGCTGTGTGTACCATGAACAGCAATGGATTTCAAGAGCCCAGAAACCTGTGTAGTGTAGCTTCAAGTCATTTTAGTATCAAAAGGGAGTGGCAGGAACAATGGTAAGTGCACTTAGTAATGTGCATGGCATTAACAGCAGGTAAGGGGCACAAAAGATACTGCAGAAATGTGTTCTGAAATCACTGGTAAAGATCTTGCAGGACAGAAGGAATATAATGGCAAAAACAGCACTGGCAACATGCTGGACAATGTGTTTGATGTTGGTGGGGTAAAGAACAGCAAACAGCAGGCACAATAATGCCATGGAAAGATATCCTGGGCCAGCAGTAAAGAACTTGCAACAAAGAAGATATATGACAATAAAAACAGTGCCAGCAACAAGCAGGATGGTGTATTCAACATTGGCAATAGTGGTGAGGCTGCTTACTAATCTGGTGCCAATGCTGCTGAGCATCAGTAATTGCCAAGGACTGTGCCAAACTTTGCCAGGGCTCTAAGAAACCTCTGAGTTCATATTTGAATCCATATTTACTGCTGGTGTCAAGAAAACAGTGGGAACAAGCCTAGTTAAAAATACCAGTAGGTTAGTTACTTGTTGCTATTTAGGCTTACTTATTAGAAATAATAGGTGAGGCAATCTAATCTTGTGTCTAGCAAGTGCAAACATGCTTTAGTCCTCCTTGAGACTTGTTCACTTTGTGTGTCTTCAAAATGCTATGTCTGAAGCACAGATCTGGTGTGCTGAACTACTAATGCTTCTGAGGCCTAAGAGCGCTCAATAATACTGCTGAATAAAGGCTTTGGACTAGAGCCAACAGAACTAGGCAAAAGAGAATAACAGACAAAAGGCTTGGACTTGTAAAAGCAAAGAGCTCAAGTGTACAAGACTGGGAATTAACCAGTCTAGCACCTCTCCTTATATATGCTACAGTAGTGTGCACAGACCAGGTAAGATGGACTGGCCCTAAAGTATTGTATAGTAAGCCAACCAATGGCAATAAAGAAGTGGGGATCTAGAAATACATATGTAGAACATAATGCAAATGATGTCAGAGTCTAGACCAGTCTAGATCTGTGAATATGTGAATATGTGAAGAGTTGCAATGGTGTGAAGAAAATAATGAAAATGGAATTAAATTATAACAATGTCCACCTCTACTCAGGTCAGATGTAATATCTTATATATTCCAGGAACTGGTATACAAATCAGGTAATCTACATAAATCAGTATAAGAACTCTAACTAAAAGGAAAATAGAGTATAGAGTGTGACTAAGAGATAACCAACTACCTACAGTAAGCCATGAGAACAAGTGAATATGAAATAAAATAAAAATACAGGGTCAATAGTAAGAAAACAATAAGAATAAGAATTTCTGCCATAAATAAAAAGTGATCTATAGATCTGCCACAGATGCATCTAAGATTCAGATCTAGATCTAGATGAGATTCTTGAGATTCATGGAGATAAGATCATAAATATTCCCCAGAAAGATTTAGGGAAAATTCTAGTCAAGTAATTAGTTATATAGCCATTGTAAGGGAAACTCTGAATAAAAAAGAAATCACAGACTAGGGTTATCAAAGAAGGACAGCTACTCCCACAATCACATGATCATTGTAGTATAGTACATGAAGTTTGAGATGCCTTGATAGTTCTGATTGTTATCTTATAATTGCTTTTTAGTTTCAACTTTTTTTGCCCTGGATTTCATTGTAACTTTTACCATTAGTGTAACTTATGCTGTAAACTTTTGAAGTCACTCTTTAATAAGAACTTGGGCAATAATCCAATCTATTAATAGATTGTTACTGGTTGAATAGAAAGATAATAGAAAAATTACCATAGTTATAGCAATAAGAAAGTTATTTAAAAGCTAATTAAGTATAATCAGAATATTTGTCTTCTGTTCAATTAGATTCAACTATGTTTCCATTGGGGAATCATTTAACAGATTACTGCAGAATAGTTTGTTGATTAGATAAGTAATTGATTATTTTCCTTTGCCTTTATAGCAATTACTTAATTTCTGCCAGATAATCTGTGTTATGGCAGCATAAAGTACTCCACTGAAGGATTTATTCTTCAGTGTCTGTGCAATCTGTGCACAGGCCTTCTTGTCCTTTTTAAGCCATTCTAGAAACTCAGTCAAATATATTGCTGAAGCACAAGCAGATGTGCTGAACTGACTAAACTCTAATCTAACCTTGGTAAGTGCCTTCTGGTCTTCTATTCTAGGGCTTTTTATGCTAGTGGCCCCTAACTAGGCAGTGATGTGAGAATGAATCAAGCTAACCCTAGGGGCTATTGGATTACCTGTGAAAGTACTAAGGTGTTGTCTGGATAATCTGTAAAAGAGATGTTTCCTCAGATGCAAGACTAAACCAAGACTCAAGTAAGCAAGACTGGGAAATCCCAGCTTGCCTACCCTTGCCTTTATATATTACTGGGAATGGTGCACAGACCATGCTGACTAAGTACATGTGCTACCTAATCAGGGAATGCCCTAATCCCTAATAGATAAGTAAAAATGAAAGCATAGAGCAGAAATGAGAAGTATGGCAGAAGGCCATGCAAATGTGGGAGAATGTTAAAATGTATCCCAATAGAAGGAGACTGTTAAAATCTATACCAGTACAGGTATACTTTTAACCAGTTCCTTTCTGAATGAAACCCTTAATACTAAAGAAAGGTCATAACTCTGGAAGAATCTAGGAAGGGTTTCAATGATCAAATGGGACTCAGCTTCACCTTATGTGGTATGCCCTTGCACTTTCTGGTGTCCTGATTTACATAGATGTTGGAGGTGAGTAAAAAGACTGTCTTTATGCTCAATAGAAGAGACAGGCAGGACAAGAAGAGTCAAGCCTGGTCATGGGGGTAGGACCTTGTGACTTCTTCAAGAATATTGCTTGGAGGTACTCTGGAGTAACCTGGAGGGTTAGAGTGAGCCCAAGGGCTCAAGCAAAGTAAGGACAAAGACAAGGGGGTGTTTTTGTTGATATTCATACTAAGGTACAAGATACAAAACTACAGTACTTATACCTTAGAGAGACAGAACTATCTAGGAGTGTAACAAAGTGAGACAGGTACAAACTCAGAAGTGAAGCAAATGTCTAAATATCTAAGAAACAAATGGAGATGTCAGGGAAGACAATGTCCAATCATGTCAGACTGAAACTGAAGGGTGATAGGATGCAACAGGGGAAATACCAGAATGGTCTGGAGATGATAAAGGGGAACTAGGATAGTACTTAACTGGAGCAGAGATAGACTAAAAATGGAATGGGGTGGAGTGAGAGCAGAAGTCCAGGGGAGCATATAACACTAAGGGGTGGGAAGCATACATGCATAGCTGGAGGAGACTAGAATGGTGACAGAGAGCCAGAGTTGCCTGGAGGGGAGTCAAAGAGCTAGAGTGGCTTACTAGGTATGAAGACCAATTGTAAGCCAGGTCAGGATGGGGTTGGAATTGGGTCAGAGGTCCAGGATATGACAGTATTCCCCCCTTAGGCCTGAACCCTTGAAGGCTGTTGGTCTGGAGTGCAGAGGGTATAAACATGTGATCTGAGATAGTGTGGTGATGGGCACATGATCATGCACTTTAGTAACATTGGGGGTAGAGTGGAGAGTTGTGAAGGTGATGAGCATGTGACCTTGTTTAGTGACAATGGGGTGGAAGAGTGGAGTTTCTTGGCTTACTCATGAATAAAAATGGGGACTTCATGGTAGCTCATCCTTCCTTCATTACAACAACATGGCTGCATTCAATGACATCATGGCCTGGGCCAAAGAACACATCACAGAGTGTGCTGATGATGATGAGGCATTAAGTGATGCCAAATATGCCAAGTGTAAGAGGCATGCAAAGGCAAGGAAGGAGAAGGAATAGAGGAGGGCAGAAGAGGCCCAGAAGGTGGAGGAAAAGGCTGCCTGAAGGCAGGCTAAGGAGGCCAAGAGGGCCCAGCAGGTGGCAAAGGCAGTTATCCAAGAAAAGGTGAGTACCATGGTCATTCTCCTGAAAATAGAACAACTGATAATCATCAGGTGGTGCAAGTGCAGGCCCAAGTGGGGCCTAGCAATGACAAGGGTGTTACAGTCACAGTGTCAGATTGTGGATGAGGAGTGATAAACCCTAACATGGTATCTCCTTGGGGTTGTGCCAGTGTCAATGTTGATATCAATATGAAGAATAAGGATGTAAATAATAGAGGCCTGTTACTAGAGGTGAACCAGGACTTAGAAAGAGAAGATGCTCTGGGTAGCTAAGCCAGAGGAGCTGGGTCCAAACACAAGCTAGTGTTGATGCCTAGATGGCTACACAAGTAAGACAAGTGCTCAAAGCTGGGGAGCTAAGAGCTACATGAGCAGTCTACTTATACTATCTAGAGTGGTGCATAGATCACCAAGCCTGGCTGGAATAAATACTAAAATGGTAACTGGGCATAGGGTGAGGGTAAAGGGTATGACTAAGTGGCCATGTATATCAAGGGTCTGAATGGAAGAAAAGTACAAGAATGGAAGGGAAGACTGCAGGGTCAATGGATATGAATACAGCACCTTAGCTTTGAGGCCAAGAAGATTCCATTTGGATCTCTGCCACAGATCATATCCATTAATCTAGATCCAGATCTAAGATCTAAGATCAGATGTCATCTAGATCCAATCAGGAGATACCATCATCTAAAATCTGCTGCTAATCCTATGCTAACCCTTTAGTCAAGGTATACTCTGAATAAGACTAACCATAGCCTAGGGTTTGGCTCAATCTGGCATAGAAGTCTCATGGTCACATGCTTGTCATGTGACTCTTGTGCATCCAAACTGTTCATTCATAACAAAGGAAAAGCAGAGGGTGGAGGAGACACTGGTATGCTGGAGGTACAAGGATAGGGGGGTGGAGTGCAAGGTAGGCATGGGAAAGTCCATGTTATGCTTGGCCTGTCAAAAGGCCAAGGCAAGATATAAATGCCCAGGGAAGAAGAAGCCAGTGCAGAAACAGCATTGAAGGAATGTAGAGGAGAAGCAGCCCAAAAAAAGGGCTTGCTCAGAAGGAGCAGAGGGCAGTGCCAAGCAGGTGGCAGAGGGCTGTTGCCTGCTGGCAGTAACCATACAGAAGGTGGAGGGACAAATGGTATGGGAGATAAGGAGAGAGAACCAGCTGCTAGCATGGCTGGTCAACATTCTCAATCCCATGTGGAGGGTAAGTGGAGAGGATGCAGAGAGTGGGCCAGAGGACAGCAAAGAGGAAGAGGTGGCAGGAGAGGTGGCAGAACTCAGGATGGGGGTCTGGGAGGAAGCAGAAAGGAAAGAAGATGAGGATATTATGGTACTAAAGTAGTGTAGAAATTACTCTAGTTTGTCTTTATAACAGAGGTCAGAATTTGGAAATGACCTGGGGGGGCCAGAATTAGGATATGAAAAAGGCATCAATGACTACTGAAGTGAAGGCTTTGATCCTTGAGTGAATAAGTTCAGAGCAATTGCAGAGTAAGTTTGAAAAATAAGGTTTCCACAAATCATAATAATCTGTTAAAATGAAATCCTGTGACCAGGTAGGTGGTACCTTGGGTGGTCATGGGGTGATAAGGAGAACAAAAGGACAACCAAGAGAAGAATGGAAGAAATAGCTGAATTCACCAGAGGAATGAGATTAGAGACTAATGTCAAAAATGGTTGCTTCTGACATAAAGACAGAGAAACTGAAAACAAATGAAGGGGGTAGAAGTGGAGAGACACAGGGCTTCAGAAAGACTTCCAGAGAGAAGGTCAGAAATCAGACTAGAGCCCAATAGTTAAATGAAGAATCCAAAACAAATGTTGGAAGGGTTGGATCTAGGGCAGAGAAGGAATGAAGTTGAGAAAGGTTCTTTATCTCCAAAAGGAACTAAAACATAATGATCAAGAGTGAAAAGGATTCTGTACTCAGTTAGAGTCAGGGTTAGCACAAAGTTGGCTTGAGAAAGATAAGTTCCAGAGAAAAAGAAGTTAATACTCATCTTCCATTTTAACATGGCTGAATTCCCAGATCTCTACTTTTGGTCAGATAACCAGCTTGCTCTTCATCCCAATAATGGGATGGCCCTCATAATGGCCAAGAATCAGGAAAGGAGGAGGTGCAGAGTTGAGGCATCCAAGGCTGACACCTTAACAGAAATAGGGGAAGCAACCAACAGCCAAAGAGATAGGGGCAGAGGAAGGGTTGGAATGGCAGATGGAGTCTGGAATGTCACTCCTTTTAACAAGGCAGCTCAAGGAGTTGATGCAACAGGTGATGGATTGGTTGCCAATGCAATCCATAAGGTCAGTGGTCTTATTTACCAGGAGTTAAGGGAGTAAAACAGGCTTCTTCTGTTATAATGCATTTTTTTTTCATTTTTTTCCTTCTTTGGCATTTTCTCCTCACTACTGTAGCTCTTCACATTGTCACATCACGTGACTATTTCACATCTTCACATACTTCATAGTGTCATACCTTCACCTTATTACATTTCACCTCTTCACATGTTACAAGTCTAGAGCCATCTAGACTCTGCTATCATGCATCATGGTTACCTCCTGTATATCTAGGTCTCCACCCTTCTTTTGCCATTGGTCTGCTTACTGTACTCAATTTAGGGCCAGCACCATTTACATGGTCTGTGCACATACTGTAGCAATATAAAAGGAGATCTGCTCAAGTCTGGGTTTTTCCAGTCTTGTGCACTTGAATCTTTCAAGTTCTACAAGTTCCTTGGCTCTTATCTTTTCTTTTCACTCTTGCCTAGTTTCAGTAGCTCTAGTTCAAAGCTACTAATCAGGATAGTTGGCACACACCAAGGTTTAGGGTATTTTAGGTCAACATATCAAGCAGTTGCATTTCACCTTTATAACCTAGTCAAGATCCAAACAGAGGAGAGCTGTCAAAAGGGATATATTAGGGCAGAGTCTGGTGTTCATGTAATTGAATATGATGCTTAGTGGGAGGGGTGTGGAGGTTGAAAGGCCAGAGAGGGGATAAGGGTTTTTGTGGCCAATCTTGAGGCTGGGACAGAGCCAGAGAATATTATGGTGGGGGTTGGAGAGAATCTGAAGGAGTGGTTGTGGCACTGAGGTTTGCTTGCTGGTCTTGCCTCCCTATACCAACCACACAATGAAGAATGTACTATTTGCATGTGCTAATAACTAGGAGAGAGGGTAAGTCAGGAGGTAGCAATCTGATGAGTCTTAGATAAGGCCCAATAAATACTTGGAGGTAGTATGGAGGTGGTCAGAGGTGGTCAGAAGAAAGACAGTCAACTAGGTAAAAGACCAGTCACTGCACACAGATGCCATGAGTGGCCAGAGAAAACAGTCAATACAGAATGAATTCAGTTGCTGCTTGGAAGAGAAGGTAGATAACACAGGTAGACTAGTCACTATGTCAGGAAAAGGTGGAAACAGGGTGGAGCAGAGGGTGCAAGTAGCACTGAGCAAGTCTGGGGCTGGGTACTGCTACAAACAGGGTCAGAGAACCAATGAAGGGAGAATGGAGGGCAAGCAATGGGGTTAAAAGGAAAGAGAGAAGAGAGTATAAATGCTAAGTGACTAGATGTGATCATTGGTTAATAGTATGGTCACTAGATGCTATCCCCTTCTCAAGATCAACATCCCATTGTTGACAAGAAGATAGAAAATAAAGGGGCCAGGGGCAGTGCAAGGTGCAAAACAGAAATTATCCAGAGGTACCCAGAAAGACAGGAGGGAGGCTGGAAGGAAAGGAATTCCCAAGGCATAACAATGGAGGTGTTCAAAGGTATTCCAAAGAAATAAGCAGCATTTCCAGGGGATGCAGAAGAGTAGAATTGTTTCCAGAGAAGGAATACCCAGGAAAAAAGCAAAATTCCCAAAAGATGCAGAAGAGCAGAATGTCTACCAGGAAGAGAATACTCAGGGAAAACAGAAGGACAGGTTCTGAGACAACATACAGAAAAAGAAGAAAATATCCATGAGCAGAAATGGAGTCATCAGGAACAATGCCTAAAGAGCAAGGATTTTCTGGGCAAGAGCTGGAGAGAATGGGGAGGTGTGGAGATAATTCCACAAAACAGGTTTCCCATAAGGGGACAGAGAGTGCCAATGGCACAGGGTTATAGGAAGGTGGCACATAAAACAATATAGTGCCATATAGAGAAAATCCAAGCAGGGAACCATATCAAACAGAAACAAAACTCAAACAACTGCAAGTAGGAAAGGAAAGGGTAATCACAGCACAGTCATGACAGAAGTGTGAGCCTTCTGGAGAGGCAGAAAGGGATGGAGATGCCTGAAGA
The DNA here is from genome assembly GCA_038089275.1 of Pulveroboletus cf. rosaemariae. Classification (NCBI taxonomy): domain Eukaryota; kingdom Fungi; phylum Basidiomycota; class Agaricomycetes; order Boletales; family Boletaceae; genus Pulveroboletus; species Pulveroboletus cf. rosaemariae. The sequence goes on along the minus strand of JBBPKN010001018.1, from coordinate 2,099 downwards.
GGGCAAGAGACTTTTGGCATGCAAGACAAAACATGGGAAGTGCATCAAAGTGCAGAGGAAGAGGGGTGGTGCTTCTGAAGCCTGGTTGGTCAGCAAGGTGGGTATACCTTAGCTGTGAGGATAAGGAAACAGAGGGCAGAGGTGCCAAGGGCAAGGAAGAATAAAGGATCCAATGCTACAAGTTTGGAGAAGGTTAGAGGCAAATGGAGGTGTTTTCCTGGTAGGTATATCAACAGATAAAACTGGCCTGCTACAGAGAGCAGAGCAATGCAGAAATAATCACACACTTAGGCAATGGAGTTATAACTACCAGATCATGACAAAGAAACTGTGGTCCAAGATCAAAGTTAGCTGAAACTGGAGTGGTACAGAGCTATAGGGGGTATGCAGGATGCTGGCATGTGTTATCCAGTGAATAGACGAGGTACTACTCAATACCTGGGGTCAACAAACCACAGTGGGTGAGTTAGTGGTGTTCTAGAATCAGTAAACACAAACCATCTAGCAGAGAGTGATGCTAGGCATTGACAAAGTGAAGCCAACAGTTAGTAGGGTGTGTGGAGGTCTAATAGCTTGAGCAGAAGAGGTGAAATCAAAAGAAATGGAAAGGTATTAAAAAGAAGCAGAAGTGCACAGAAGAGTGGTGCCAGAGGTTGGGGAGACAAGGGGTACAGGTTTAATAGACTTGTCATGCTTGGAAGGATGGGTCTTGAAAGGCTAGGACCAATGGCCAGAAGTGGGTCACCTAGGAGTAGAAAACAGACACAAGAGGTAGATGACCACCTATTAATAATTCTGGAGTAACTTGTTAAGAAGGGACTGGGAAATGGCTAGAGGATGTTTAGACTGCAATGGCTAGATCTAGGCATAAGAAGTTGGTTGGAATGGTCTGGAGTGACATGAAGTGGTTTTTCATCAAGAATTACCAGATGACCATAAAGTGTCAGAGAACCAGAATCAGCTGCCAGAAAAGAACAGGAAAAACAGAGGGAGTGGCACTCATGAGTAGGAAATCATGATCTAAGCTACATTCAAGGATCTATGAGGACTGGTGACACTATATGATAGTAGGGAATCACAGCTGTTCTAGAGAGCCTGAAGTTGGAAATAGGGAAATGCCAGGGTCAGGAGTCAAAAGTTGAATCTAGGCACATATGTCTCAAGCAACTAGGGCCAGTGACTAATGTCATAGAATGTTAGGGTGGCTTGAAGTGACTTGAAAGGTCAGGGGTGGTAAGGGGCTTGCACCATGTGAAGACTGGATCAACTTAGGGGTTGAATGCCCAGAAGAGCACAAGGTTGTAATGGTGTCATTGGGGGTCATATCCTAACAGATGATGCAAGAGATGGGACAAAGTTCTGGAGATCTTAGAGGAATTACCTGTGAGTGCACCAAGCATGCAGGTGGTTCAGAGTTGAGTGTTAAGAGACAGTGAAGGCCGATCCTGAAGTAAAGGCTTAGAGAAGTGCAAGTGTGAGTATGAATATACTGTTAAAACTTATCCCAATAGAAGGAGACTGTTAAAATCTATACCAGTACAGGTATATTTTTAACCAGTTCCTTTCTAAATGAAACCCTTGATGCTGAAGGAAGGTCATAACTCTGGAGGGCTTTAGAGGGCTCCAGGGAAATCTAGGAAGGGTTTTAATAATCAAGCAGAACTCAGCTTCACCTTATGTGATGTGCCCTTGCACTTTTCAGTGTTTTGATTTACATAGATGTCAGAGATAAGTAAGAAGGCTGTCTTTATGCTCAACAGAAGGGACAGGCAGGACAAGGAGAGTCAAGCCTGATCATGGAGGTGGGATCTTGCAACTCCTTCAAGAATATTGCTTGACCTTAAAGATACTCTGGAGTAACCCGGAGGATTAGAGTAAGCCCAAGGTCTCAAGCAAAGTAAGGACAAAGACAAGGGAGTGTTTTTGTTGATATTCATACTAAGGTACAAGATACAAAACTACAGTACTTATATGTTAAAACTTTCCATTCTTCTCAAAGAGACTGTTAAAACCTATACCAAGATGAGTATACTTTTAACCAGTTCCTCTTGTAATTGAAAACCTTGATGCTGGAGGTAGATCAGAACTCCAGGTGCTCC
>JBBPKN010001017.1:0-23017 GCA_038089275.1 Pulveroboletus cf. rosaemariae | reverse complement strand
CCTTCCTAGATCCCTCCAGAGTCTCTGGAGTTATGACCTTCCCTCAGCATCAAGGGTTTCATTCAAAAAGGAACTGGTTTTAACAGAGCAGAGGAATTTCTTATCTGCAGTAGCATCCTATTCCTGCAGAATAGAGAGGCAGAGGGAATTACCTTGTTGATATTGTTTGATATGGGCAGAGAGGTTAGTATCAATGAGGTTAATGAAGAGCTTGGAAGGGAGCAGGGTAACTTCCTGATTATCCTGGGAAGTATTAGAACAAAGATTGAAGTGGTGGGAAAGGGCATTAGGCCCAGCAAGGGATGTGCCAGCAATATTGCAGGTCAAAATCAGCAATGTTGAGAAGCCAATGAGCTTGGTGGTAGTTGAGCTTCTGAGGAGATTTGAAATAGATTAGATTCTTATGGTCAGTAAAAACCTAAATGGGGATAAAGGAGCTAAGGAGGTATTGTCTCCAAGCTTTCAGGGCATGAATAACTGCAAGGAGTTCACAGTCATAGATATCATAATTCTGCTTAGCAGTGGAGAAGGTCTGGAAGAGATAAGAACAGGGGTGCCAATTCCCATTCTCATTAGTTTGGAGGAGAATATCACCTGATGCATAGGCAGAAGCATTGGTGGCAATGGCAAAAGAATGGGCAAGATCTGGCATTTAAAGTACTGGTTGGAAGAGAAAGATAGCCTTGAGGGAGTCAAAGGCCTTCTGAGCAGCAGGGAACCAAGACCAAGCCATAGATTTCTTGGTAAGGTCAAGAAGGGGGCAAGTAATAGTGGAGTAGTTAGAAATAAATCATCTGTAAAAGTTAGTGAAGCCAAGGAAAGAGCAAACATTCTTGACTTTCAAAGGAGTAGGCCACTGGGAGATGCCAGCAAGCTTAACTGGATCCATGGTGAGTTCACCAGAACATATGATCATCTCAAGGTATTCAACCTGAGATGTAGCAAAGGTGCATTTCTCTAATTTAAGATGGAGATCAAGGTCTGCTATTCATTGAAGGACATGGGAGGTGCAGTCCTGATGGGTTTCAGCATCAGGAAAGGAGATAAGGAGGTTGTCCATATAGATAATGAGCCATCCTTTAGCAATTATATCATGGAACAAATCATTTATGAATTGCTGGAAAGTAGCTGGTATGTTATTCAAGCTGAAAAACATCACTGTGGGTTCAAATAGCCCCTTTTGGGTAATAAAGGTGGCTTTCCATTGGTGTCCATCTTGAATACAGACATTGTTGTAACCCCATCTCACATCAAATTTGGTAAATAGCTTTACATTGCAGAGCTTATCTATAAGGTCAGAGATGAGGGGTAAAGGGTAGGCATCTTGAATGGTGTGCTCATTTAGATACTGGTAGTCTTGGCATGGGTGGAGCTTGCCATCCTTCTTTTTAACAAAGAAGAAGGATAAAGCTTAAGGGAAATTAGATGGGCAAATCTTCCCTGCATGAAGGTTCTCTTTAATGAAGATTTCCATGGCCTGTCACTCTGGTGGGGATAAGGGATAAACCTTACCTATTTTCAGGACAAATGTGTTCTTCAGGTTGATCTCATTATCATAGAGGTAAGAGGGCAAAAGATAATCAAGGGTTTTTAAAGTATCAGAAAAGACCAAAAAGAACTGGGAGAATTTAGGGGGAAGAGTGGTCTTGGATTTGGCCTTTTCAGCCTTGATGGCTAGCTTGGTAAAGGTAGTGAGCCTAGCTACAGTGATCTCAGGAAGATAAGAGAAGCAGTGATCTAAGATCATACTGAAGTGGCAATTGTAGAGTAAATCATTAATAGATTGCTTTGGTGTTGTTATGAATGAACAGTTTGGATGCACAAGAGTCACATGACCATCACATGACTGTGAGACTCCTATGCCAGATTGAGCCAAACCCTAGGCTATGGTTAGTCTTATTCAGAGTTTACCTTGACTAAAGGGTTAGCACAAGATTAGCAGTGGATTTCAGATGATGATACCTCCTGATTTAATCTAGATGACATCTGATCTTGGATTTTAGATCTAGATCTAGATTGATGGATCTGATCATGGTAGAGATTCAGATGGGATCATCTTAGCCTCAAGGCTAAGGTACTGTTTTCATATTCATTAACCCTGCAGTCTTTCTTTCCATTCTTGTACTTCTCTTTCATTTAGTCCCTTGATATGCATGGCCATTTAGTCATATCTCTACCCTTGCCCTATGCCCAGTTATCATTTTAGTATTTATCCCAGACAGGCTTGGTGGTCTATGCACCACCCTAGATAGTATAAATAGGCCACTTATGTAGCTCTTAGCTTACCAGCTTTGAGCACTTTGTTTGTTTAGCCATCTAGGCATTCAATAGACAAGCTCATGTTTGGACCCAGCTTCTTAGGCCTAGCTACCCTGAAAATCTTTCCCTTCTAAGTCCTGTGTCACCTTTAGTATCAGGCCTATACCTCTTATCCTTTTATTCTTCCTATCAACACCAACATCAACATCAGCACAATCTCAAGGACATATTGGGTTAGAGTTTATAGCTCCTTTGCAAAGCATGCAACAATGCACACCATAACAGGTGTAATGTAGTCCAAGTAGCAGACTAGGAGTTTATCATGGAGGATAATGATGTCATCAAGAAGTCCATCAAACCATGGTTTGTGGACAGAGTTGATGTGATAGATGGTCATGTCCAAGGATAAATTGGGGATGGTAAGTGTGTTGGACATCCAGTCAATAGTGGGGTTTGTGGTGAATGTCTGAGGATGATGTTCTCCTTTCTATAGGCAATAACATAGCAGGAGACCAGGAGAATAATCTGATTGAAACAAAGGAGAAGGTTGCAAGTTTGGATGATCTTGCCCTTCTTGTTCTCAGAGTTGTCCATATTGTGAATAACAATGGGTTCAGAGAGTTTAGTGGTGGGAAACTGGTTCTTCTTGATGAAGTCCCAGTCAATGCAGTTGATCTATGCTCTGCTGTCAATGAGAGCACAAGTGGCTATGACTTTCTTGGCATGGGAGGTGAAAGATACTTGTATAGTGATTTTCATGGATTTCTTGGGGGCAGATACAAGTACAGGTATGCAAGAGAAGGAGGAAGTACCTTGCATAGGGAAGGTACTCTGTTTTAAAAATCCTGACCCTTAACTGTCTTCTGCTTTGGTTCTTTCTTCACAACTACTCTAGCCACCCCATCATCTGATTCATTATCACTAACCTCCTTGATCTTCATTATCAGTTCTTCAGCAGAAACCATCTTGATGCAAGGGGTGTCCTTGATGGCAGTTGAAGAGGGAAAAAAGGTGGGGAAATTGGAACAGGCAGTGTTAATGTGGCTGGGTTTTCAGCATCTGAAACAAAGTTTATTCTTGATGCAGAAAGCTCTTCCTGCATCTGTCAGTTTGCTCTTTTTAATGGCATCTACATCCATAGCATTCAGATCTTTCTCCAGCTTGGATGTCAAGATAGATGGGGAGAAAGGGGCCTAGGCAAATGTACAAGGGTTCTTCCAATATTGTTCCACAGAGCAGATATGCTTCATGGTTCCATGGAAGTGGGCAGCCTTGAAGTACCACTCATTGACTGCAGTGGGAATTGTATCCAGGTTATGAATGTGACAAGCAAGGAAGAATGTGAGCCCTGTTTCATAGCAACTGATTAGTATATTCTGATTGATAATGTTGGCAGTCACTGTGTGGTTCTGGAACTTGGCAGTGTACTCAGTGAGGAAGGGGGTCCATTCTCCTTTCTTCCCAGGTCTCATCTGTGTGTTTGCTAGCCAATGAATGGCAGCATTCACAGTAATCTGTTGATGAAAAGTATTGAGGAAGTTGGAAGTAAACTTGGAGAACTTTCCCATGGTGATAGTGGTATCAGAGATGCATTTCTTCTGGTAAGTGGTGGCCCAAGATTGGGCAGATCCCTTGGTCATGAAGAAGTGGGCATAAGCAACCTTCTTTTCATTAGTGTCATAGATAGCAGAGTTAACAAAAAGATAAAACTGGACCATGTCCAGCCAGGTCTTGGCCTTAGTTCTCTCACTGTCAAAGTGCTCAGGGACACCAAGGTGAAGTTCTGTTGGCTTGGTGGTAGAGGATAATTCTGACATGGTAGTAGTAGTTGGCAAGGGTTGGGGAAGGATAAAAGCTGGTCAGTGTCAGATGGAAGTAAAAGAGGGTGGAGTCAGGGTGTGAGGAATCTGTAGAGAAGAAGAAAGTTCATGTGCTAGGTCATGATCCTCTCATACTTCTTCCTAGAAGGGGACAAGGATATCCATGAGCATGCCTTCTAATATGGAAGGGCAATCTGGAGAAAAGGGGTTCTCAGGTTCTAAAGTGGACTCAAGGGGGTCTGAGGTTGAAGCTCTAGGCTTATCCCAGAGGGAGTTGAACAGTAAAGGTTATTTAGGAGGAATGGTGGGGAGTGGTCTGCAGTGATGGCAGCTGCAAGTAGATTATGCTACTTCTTTTGTTACACTAGGTCCAGGTAGGGACAGGCATAGATCTTGCTGGTATGAAGGAGGAAGGCTCTACCAAAGGTAAGCCTAGTGAACAGTGGATAGGTAACAAACAAAGTGTTGTGCCTCAAGAGTACCAGCAACAAACATGGGATTGTACTGAAAGTTGGATGCTAGAACAACTTGTGCTTTAAACTGGAGAGTACCAGGTTATAACAAGTGGATTCCAAGTACTAGATATGAGAACAAGGAGTAGTGAAGACTGTGAGGTGGATCACAAGGTAAAAGTAGCATAGAGAGAAAGGGCACAAGAAGTATGCTACTTTATAGTACAACTAGGTAAGGTTCAAGCAGAGATAACTATCATAATCATGATAACAAGTGATGAGTAAAGTATCCATGTGGAAATGGATGGAAAGAGATGGAAAGATTATAAGTCAGCTAATTGAGAAATAGAACACCTGGGCAAAGGGTGCAACAAGAGAGTAGTCTGGGTGAGGCCAGAGTGTGAAAAGAGTGGAATCTATACTAAAGAGTGAACAAGAAAGCATCCAAGGTGTGTAAAGAGCAGAAGCTAAGTGGAAAGGCAAAGGAAAAGAAGGAAAAAGATGAAATGCAACTAGAGATGCATTGACTGAATCCTAACACCTAGCCTTGGTGTGTGCTGATGTTCCTAAGTCCTGAGTAGTGCTTTTATGCTAGTGGCACTGAACTAGGCAAAGTGTAGAGAAATAATAAGAGCCAAGTGAAACAAGAACAAGAAGGTTCAAGTATGCAAGACTGGGAAAACCCAGGCTTGAGCCAACCTCCTTATATATTGTTACAGTATGTGCACAGACCATGTAAATGGTACTGGCCCTAAAGTAATGTACAGTAAGCCAACCAATAGCAATAAAGGAGCAGGGACCTAGAAATACATGTGCCAAACATGAAGCATGACATCAGAGTCTAGATTGCTCTAGACTTGTGCCATGTGAAGATGTGAAATGTGTGAAGATGTGAAATAGTCACATGATGTGACAATGTAAAGAGCTACAGTAGTAAGAGAATAAGTTCAAAAAGAGTAAAATTGAAAAAGTGCATTATAACAAAAGAGGGAAAACATAACAGTAATTCCTATATACCAGAAGTTTCTTGCTTTTCTCTTGCAGCTTATGCTGTCAAAACTCTCATATCTATCATAGGAGCCTCAAATGTATTGGAATCTCCTGGAACCTGCTCTAGATCTCTGAAGGTCACCACTTGCATTTAGAATGTGGTCCTATTGTTTGCCAGGGCACCAGCCTGTGTTCTCCTTGGAATAAAATCTGGGGAAGGAATAAAAGAGAGGTTGAAATAACAGTCCTTTGCCACATGTCTCTTCTGGTGGCATTTAAAACATTCCTTGTTCCATCTAACCACATATATCTCCATTGGTGCTTTCCTATCTGGTTAAACTCCCATGACCATGAACCTTTGAGGTGATTGCCAAGAAGATTACAGATAAAATTGGTTAGAGGAATTAATAGTAGAGAACTGTGATCTAGAAGTAAAACAGTTTTGTGAAGGAAAAGGTCCTCTAGAGAAGGTAAATCTTGAAGTAGAAGCACTTCACTTGACTGCCATTCTTTTGTATGCTTGACCTATCTGCTGAAACTGCTTCTCTAAGTCCAACACATCATCTTTAACTCCTTGTGGAACTGCCTGAGAGTAAATCTAATATTGGACTTGTTCCCTGAGCAGTTTGCATATGTGCTCATCACTGATCTCAGCATTTTTTCTGAATACTGCAAAATCCTGCAAGTAGTCATCAATTTTTCCAGTTTGCCTTAAAGCCTCTATTCTTTTTAGGGCTTCATGAGTAAGTTCATCAATATGAAAGTAGGTCTTGATGCCTTCATAGAGTTTGTTCCTCATAGGCCATTCTTCCATGTCCAGACATTGCTCTAAGGTAATCTGGGCAAAACCTTCAGCTTTCCCATCTGACCTTGATAGAATTGCTGTTGTCCTTTCTCTATCCTTATTCCACTTCTGTGATACCTCCCAAGGCCCTTATCTTGGCCCACCACAACCTCAACTTCCTTCTATCTCTGTCCCACTTTCCTGGGTTGGCCACCTTCCTGCTCAATTCTTCTTTCAACTTCTCCATCAACACTTCTACTCCTTGTTTTTCTGCCATTCTAGGCCTTGAAGAAAATAATGCTGTTGAGCAGAAGAGGTTGCTTGACCACCTGTTTTCTCTTGACCTCAGCTTTTCCCAGATTAAATAAACTGGGTCTTGAATGTCCTTGCTGGACTTGCTGTCTGGTGGAGAATTAATAAGAAGATCCTCCTCTGACTGGTAATCTGTAGGAGCAGACATGATAAGGGCATGCTAGTGGTTGAAGAATGTGAGAAGATACTGCTATGTGATGAAGTCCTTGGGGCTTCCTGAGTACTGATAAAGATCTAAGTAATCTGAGTCTTTCTGATGACACTACCTTCCTGTCCCTTGCCTTTCCTGTCTGAAAATCTAAGACCATTTGCCTGTCAAAATCATTGAACTTTCTCTGAAATCTTTCTCTCTCTTCTTTCATTCATGCAAATCATAGAATAGCTTCATTGATTAACTCTTTGAGTTGTTCCTCATGCCCCCAAGGATAGCAATGTTTGATGGGCATAAACAAGATCCTAAGTCCTACTGCACAGACAGAGTAAATGAGTCTTGCACAAGTGAAGCACACCTCTATATGCTGATCCTAATCCTATCCTACACCTCTGAGTGCACTTCCTAAGACCTATAGAGTACCTTTGAACTAGAGGTACCAGAACTAGGCAAAGCTGAAGAAAGTCAAGAGTACTTGTGAAAGCTGAAAGCTCAAGTGCACAAGACTGGGGTTACCAGGCTTGGACACACCTTCTTATATAGGGCTACAGTATGTGCACAGACCATGCTTGGCATGGCTGCCCTAAACTAGACTACAGTAAGCAGACCAATAGTGATAAGAGAGTAAGAACCTAGAACTATATGAAGAAAACACAAGGTAATAATATCAAGATCTAGACCAGCCTAGACTTGTGATATGTGAAGGTAAAGATGTGAAGGAGTGAAAGAGTGAAAAAGTCACATGATGTGACTATGTGAAGAGCTACAGTATTGTGAAGAATATGTGAAAGGTGAAGAGAAAAATAAAGTGCACTATAACAAGCTTTGAATTTGCTTATGAAATTTCTCTATTTCCTTTATAAATGCATGCAAAACTTTTATTGGTTCAAATCCTAGATGTGAAATGAACTTCTTTATAATAGAGAAAGGGGTAGATTGTGTTATGGTGTCAATCTCTGAATGACCCATTCTAACCCTAAATAATCTGCCTTGAGAGGGTACATTAATTTTGTTGTCAGATTCAGATTGAATAGAATAGAATAAAGAGTGGTGTGTGGACTCAGGGTAGCAACTCCTGAGGAGCCATAGCACAAGTTAGGACTCAAAGGATAGCCTATATTGGTAGGCAACACTAAAAGGATAATATACAAGAAAACAAGTGGTTAAGACTGGGGAGCTGAAACCAAGAAACTACCTGCTACTTATACTAATCCCAGTTATGCACAGACCACCCAGTGTGTCCAGCACAATACTAAATATGGTAATAGGGCATAGGGTAAGGATAGAGGGTATGACCAAATGGGCCATGCAATAAAGGGGTATAGAATGGAGAGACTATGTAGAATGAAAGGTCAGAGTTCAGGGTAAGTGGAGATTAAACCATACCTTTAGCCATGAGGCCAAGGAAATCCCATCTAGAGATCTGCCATGATCACATCTGACCCTCATCTAGATCTAAATCCAGATTCATCAGAGATAAGATTGGAAGAGCATCTGTTATTTGAGATACTAGATCCAACCATAAGCTGTGCCCAAACCCAAGGGAAATACTCTGAATAACAACTCAACTATATTCTAGAGTTTATCTTGTTTTGGCAATAAAGTCTCATGGTCACATGCTTGTCATGTGACTCTTCTGCTAGTGAATGTTATGTTTGTAACAGATTGTATTGCCATAGAATATGGATTGTTATGGGAAAATTTGGCAAGCTTGATCCAATCTGCCCAAGACTCTTTTTTTTTTGCTATGAAAGTTTGCAAGTATTGCTCCAGCTCATGATTTATCCTCAGTCTACCCATCAGTCTATGGATAAAAAGAAGTAGAAAGCTTTTGATGAATGTCAAGAAAGTGGCAAAGCTCTTGAGTAAAAGCAGATGCAAACCATGGTCACCAATCTAAAACTATGGAAGATAGTAGTCCATGATGACATTACACATGATTTTAAAATAAACTCACCAAATCTAAAGAGAAGGTAGTAATAAAACATGAAATGAAAACTATCTTCTTTGAAAATTGATCAAGAACTACTAGAATAGCATTGTATTCCTTAGATTTAGATAAATCAATAATAGAATCCATAGAAATGTCTGTCCAAGGTTTAGAAGGAATTGATAAAGGTAATAACTTGCCTGCTGGTGCTTTTTGCAATCTCTTTGTGAGGAAGCATGCTTAACAGGTTTTAATATATTCATAAATATTTTTTTTCTGTTTTGGCCAATAGAAAAACCTATGTAGAAGATGCAGAGTTCTTTATTGACCTCCATGTCCTGCAATTTGAGAGTTATGACACAATTGAAGTGCTTTCATGCAAAGTTCTTTTGAAATGAAGATATATTTGAACTCCATATGCACTAGGTATTCTTTATTCACATTATAACACAACCCTGGCATGTTATCTTGAAGCAGTGGTATAGTAGCCACAATAATGTCCAATAGAAAAAAATTCATGAGATGAAAAACATAGAAGGGGAGGGTGGGAAAATATAAAGGGGGAAAAACAAGGACTTGTTTATTGGGCTCATTGAGAATAGTTCCATAATCCACTTGATGAGATAGTACATCAGCTCAATCATTAAATGTGCCAGGCTTGTAGACAATGGTAAAATAATACTCCATAAGAGTTTTGACCCATTAAGCCTGTTAAAAAGACAAATCTTGAGGTTTGTGCCAATGCTCCAATGCTTGATGATCTGTTCATATTTTAAAATGTAAACAGTCAATAAGAAGATGGTGCCATTCCTTTAGTGCATGAATGACAGTGAGCAACTCTTTGTTATAGATAGAATAGTTCTTTTCTGCAGCTGTTAGAGAGTGTGAGAGATAAGCTGCAGGGTGCCATTGATCATCAATGAGACAGAAAAGAACAGCTCCTGTGGTAATGTCAGAAGTATCTGTTTTCACATGGACAAGTTTTGAAAAGTCAGGATAAATCAAAAAGAATGTGAAGCTCATAATATTTTTGATGGTTACAAAAGCTTTTTGCTGTGGTCCATTCCAAGAGAAAATTTTGTCCTTGCACAGAAGATTATTCAATGGATGAGCAATGTCTGTGAATCCATTAATAAATTGTCAATAATAATTTGCCAGATCTAAAAATGCCTGTACTTGTTTGAGAATACAAGAAATTGGCAAATCTTGAATAGTCTTGACTTTGTTTATTTGCATCTTGACCCTGTCCTTAGATACTACCATGCCCAAATAGTTTACCTTTTTTTGCATAAAGTAACATTTTAAAGGTTTCAGGAAAAGATTGTTATCTTGTAATCTTTTTAATACTTGGTGAATCAAGTAAGCATGTTCATTCTTGGACTTTCCTTTTGTGAAAATAATGATGTCATCAATATATACCATGACAAAAGCCCAAAGGTCATGGAAAATATTATTGATCATTGTTTGAAATATGCCTGGACTGTTGCACATTCCAAAATACATTATTATGGATTTAAAAGCCCTAATTGATGTGGTAAAGGCTTCTATTCATTCATTTCCTTCTTGAAAACATATGTTGTTATACTCCCAGTGTAGGTCTAGTGTGGTGAATAAGTCTAATCCTTTTAATCAATCAATAAAGGTTGCAATTAAAGAAGGAAGGTATGAATTCTTGATGGTCCAATCATTGAGATACCTATAATCAATAACCATTTATTTTTCTCCATTCTTCTTGCCAATAAAAAACACTGGAGATATTTGGGGAGATTTTAAGGGGCAGATATAACCTTTTTTGATTTCCTTCTTGACAAATTCACATACCTCTTTCATTTCTGTATCAGATAATGGAATAACTCTATTCTTTTTTGAACAAAACCTTTTTTTAGTTCCACTGCATGATCCCACAGTTTTCTGGTGGGCATGCATTTCAATTTCTTCTGGGAAAAAATATTAATTTATTCCCAAAACTCCTTTGATATCTGTATTTTTAACTCTGTGATTTTTAATGCTTTGTTTTATATTACTGTTACGGTCTCTTTCCATGGTCACTGGTTCTAACCCTAAATGGTCAGCCTTGATGAGGTGCGTCATTCCATGGTTGCCTGAGTCGGTAGGAATACAATGAAGTGGGCTCAGGGTAGCAAAGCCTGAGGAGCCATCCCACAGGTTCACATAGGAAAGGTTATCGATAAGAGCAGGAGTATGGATAAGGTCGGTTACAAAGGATAAACAAGTGATTAAGGCTGGGGAGCCTTAACCAGGGAACTCACTACTATATATATGGATGGAGAATGTGCACAGACCAACAAGTCAGCCCAGCACAATACTAAATATGGAAGTAGGGCATAGGGCAAGGGTAAAGGGTATGACCAAGCGGGCCATGCGGATAAGGGTTGTCTAACATGAGGAGGTGGGAGAATGGAAGGGAAGGGATTCTAAATATAAATAGCCTGTCAGGGAAAGCGGAGATCAAACCATGCCCTCAACCATGAGGCCGAGGAGATCCCATCTAGAGTTCTGCCACAATCAGATCTGACCCTCTTCTGGATCGAGATCAGATTCATCGGAGATCCGATCGGGAGATACCATCTGTCATCTGAGATGCTAGATCCAACCATAAGCTGTGCTCCCAATCATATGGCAATAGAATATTAAATATGCTTAACCATAACCTAGGGTTTGTCCTTGTTTGGCAATGAAGTCTCACAGTCACATGCTTGTCAGGTGACTGCACAATAGCGTTTGTAACAATTACTATTATTTTTGTTTTTGATAACAAGATTTTCTTTTCTTTCCAATCTATAATTGGATTATTGCATTTAAACCAATCATACCCTATAATCAAATCCAAGATTCCCAAGATTAATACTAATGTGATTATAGTCTTTTCATGCTATATATCATTGGTATCTACAAAGCTAATGCATAGCTTTACTTTATCTCAGAGTCTTTCTCCTCAACCTTCTGATCCATTGGCATTAATTACCATTACCTGTTGATCTAAAGAGATTCTGGTTAATCTATATTTGTTAACAAATCTTTCATTAACAAAGGTAATAATGGCTCCTGAATCTAATAGGGCAAAGGTTGTTTCACACATTACCCATTTTTGACCTTGCTGTCCTTCTATTTATATTTCTAATCCAAATTTATCTTTTTCTTCCAAAAAATTTGTTCCAAGAGTTTTATAAATATCTGTTATTGGTAAACTTTGAAAAAGAATAGAAGAAATTTTTTTTTCTTTTTCTTTAAAGGAATTAAGTACTAGATTATTACCCCTGGCTGAGCTCTTTTGAGATCCCTCTTGGGTAACTAAAAAAAATTATTTGTGCAAAATTACATGAGTTGAAAAAGAAAAAAGAAGTAAGACTTTGATTATCTTGATCAATTAAAGTCTTTTTCATTTTAAATGTTTTACCTTGTTTGCAAAAACATCCTGCCAGTAAGCTCTGGCTTTGTTCCCATATATACTTCCTTCTGAAATCTCTTGAATCCCAGATTCTTGTCCTTTTTCTCTTGCAGCCTCTGCTATTAACATTCACATGTCTATTATTGGGGCTTTAAAAGTGTTAGATTGCCCAGGTACCTGTTAAAAATCTCTGAAGGTCACTATCTGCCTTCAGATTGTGGCCCCATTCTGTGCTGGGAAACCAGCCTGTGTCTTATATAAAGAGGTAAAAGAAAGAGAAAAACAACAATTCTTTGCTATGTGCTTTTTCTTGTGGCATTTCCAGCATTTCTGTGGTTTCTTAAACTGCTGTATGTCTACCTCCATAGGGGCCCCTCTCCCTGGTTGTACTCCTGTCACCATAAACCTTTGAGGGGGTTGCCATTTTGGCCTTGGTTGGCCTTGGTTCATTGAATTGGAGGATAAGAAAGGTATTCTTGATATGAAGTAAGTTGGTGCAGGTGGGGGTTCTCTTGGAACAGAGGATCTTAAGGCAGAAGCACTTTTCTCTACTGCCATTCATTCAAAAGCTTGACCTATTTGTTGAAATTGCTTTCCTAACTCCAATACTTCTTTCTTTAAACCTTGCAACACTGCTTGCTGGTAAATTCTATATTGTACCTGCTTCCTAAGCAATTTGCAAGCATGTTCTTCAATCAATTCTGTGTTCTTTCTCAACACTGCAAATTCTTGAAGGTAATTGTGTATCCTTCCTGTTTGCTTAAGAAACTTTATTCTTTTTAGAGCCTCATAAGCAAGTTCATCAATGTGAAAATAGACCTTTATTCCTTTATAGAGTTCTTCCTTTATAGGCCATTCATCCAGATCTAGGCACTGTTTTAAGGTAATCTGGGCAAAATCTTCAGCTTTTCCTTCTAACCTGGAAAGTACTGCAGTTGTTCTTTTCCTGTCCTCATTTTACTTCTGCAACAATTCCCAGGCCCTTATCTTGGCCCATCACAACCTCCATTTTCTTTTGTTACCATTCCATTTCCCAGGATGGCTACCTTCCTACTCAAACCTTCTTCTAACTTCTCCATCAACACTTTCACTTCTTGTTCCTTAGCCATTCTAGATCCTGAAGGAAATAATGTCATTGGCTGAAATAGATTGCTGGACCACCTGTGTGATCTTGGTTTTAGCTTTTTCCAGGTTAAATCTTCTGGAAATTGGTGGATTGGCTTCTTGATGTCCAGACTGCTGTTGCTTTTGGATTCCTGAACTTGTAGGTCCTCTTTAGACTGGTAGTCTGCCAAAGTGGACACAGCAAGGGCAAACTAAGGGGTAAAGAATATGAGAGGCTCCTGTAATGCAAAGACTCCTTCTAGAAGTTCTAAGAACTGCTGTAGGGCAAAGTAATTTAAGCCTATCTGAGGCTGTTATCTTCCTATCTCTAGCCTTTTTAGCCTGAAAGTTAATACTGGTCTGCTAGTCAAACTTATCAAATCTCTTTTGAAATAACTTCCTTCCCAATTTAATGTCTGAAAAACCAAGGATTACTTCATTGATTAACTTAATCAACTGTTCTTTATGGCTCCAGAGATAAGTATGACAAGGGAATATAAAACATGTGACTATACTACTGAGTTCTCCTTGAATCTATTGCATCAACAGTACTTTAGTCTTGCACAAGTAAAACACTCTCTTGATATTGCTTCTTCTGCTAAGCTGCCTGAAGGTGCTGAAACTGCTGAATAAACCCTTTGAACTAGAGGGCACAGAACTAGGCAAGAATAAAGATCAAGAGTCAAGGACTTGGAAAAGCCAGGAAAGCTCAAGTGCACAAGACTGGAAAACCCAGGCTGGCACTGGCCTCCTTATATATTGCTATAAGGTGCATATAGACCATGTAGAATGGACTGGCCCTAAAGTAATGTATAGTAAGCCATCCAATGGCAGAAAAGGTATTATAGTTTTCAAAATCTTTAGCCCATTTCTTGGCCAATCTCCTCATGGGCTATTCTAGAAGCTCTTTACTTTCAGGTTTGGTCTTCCTTACTTTATTCTTGATTACCATTAGCTTTAGAGTTTACCTTATCATAGTTACTTTGCATTGGTTTATGTACATTGGTTATAATATAGCATTCAAATGAGTCAAATCTTCTTTAGACTTGACCATCTGTGAAAATAGCCTTTCTTGACTATTAGTGATTGGCCCTCTTAGTCTCAAGGACTCTTGAGTCATTCTCTTTCCTTGCCTAGCCCAGTTTTAGAGGTTAGTGCTGTGTTCTGCTCTTGTCTTCCTTCTTGCTGCTTTTATTGTCTAGTCAAGACTGTACAAAAGAAGTGGAAATCTAGGAATACATGCATTTAACAGAAGATAGAACATTATAGTCTAGACCAGTCTAGATTATGTGCCATGTGAAAAAGTAAAATGGTAAAATGGTAAAATGTAAAGATATGAATTAGTGAAGATGCAAAAATGTGAAGAAGTCATATAATGTGACTTTGTGAAGAGTTAAAGTAGTGTTCAGAAATAATAATAAAATGAAGGAAAAGAAAATACACATTATAGTATATAGAGTCTACCATGCAGTAATAGTAAGGCCAGAGATCTCTGCCACAAATGAAATCCAATCTTGAGATCTGCCACAGATACATCTAAGATAAGATCTAGATTCAGATGAGATCTAGATAACTTCATGGAGATTAGATCTAGGGTATTTTCAGAAAAGATTCCAGGAAGATCCAGGTTATATGCTATCTGAAACACAACAATCTTGATACATTGACCTAAAACACCCAACCTTGGTGTGTGCTGTTCTTCCTAAGTTCTGAGATGAAGCTTTTCTGCTAGTGGCTTCGAACTAGGCAAAAGAGTAGAGAGATAAGAGCCAAGGAGTAGCAAGAACTAAAGAGTTCAAGTGTACAAGACTGGGAAACCCCAGGCTTGAGCAGACCTCCTTTTATATTGTTACATACTGTGCACAGACCATGTAACTGGTGCTGGCCCTAAAGTACTGTATAGTAAGCCATCCAATAGCAATAAGAGAGTGAAGACCTAGAAATACATGAGGCAAACATGAGATGTGACATCAGAGTCTAGATTGCTCTAGAGTTGTGCCATGTGAAGATGTGAAAGATGACAGGGTGAAATGGTGAAGGTGTGAAGAGGTGAAAATGTGAAAGGGTCACGTGATGTGACAATGTGAAAAGTTGCAATAGTAAGAAGATAAGTCCAAAAAGAGTAAAAATGAAAAAGTGCATTATAACACTATCACATGACTATCTGCAAGAAATACTCTGAAATAAAGAAGTAACTCTGAGCTAGAGTTTTACATTAGGGATTTATTGTGCATGATCATGTGAGATCACATGACTAGACTTGGTGCTGAAGTGTCACTTCATAACACTAGAGATTATAAACTAGTGCTTAATTTCCTATCAAAAGAAAAAAAGAAACAAATTTCTCATATACTTAGAAGCTCACCATTAACAGATATTTATAAAACCCTCAAGCCAAACTTTCTAGAAGAAAAAGATGAATTTGTCCTGGAAATGCAAATAGAAGGACAACAAGGCAAGATATGAGCAAAAAAGACATGGGCAAAGTGTGTTACTATCTTTGCTTTATTAGATTTAGGCACAGTTATTATGTTTGTTGACAAAAGGTTTGTCAAGAAGTACAAGCTAACAGAAACACCACTAGATCAACAAGTTATGGTAATAAATGCCAATGGATAAAAAGAAAGAGATAGAAGACTTTATAACAAGGTAATGCTTTGCATTAGCTTTGTAGATTCAACAGATATGCAACATAAAGAAGAAATAGTTGCATTAGTATCCACTCTAGGCAATTTTGATTTAATTACAGAATATAACTGGTTCAAGCATCACAATCCTATCATTAATCAGAGAGAAAAGAAGATTTTCTTTTCAAAATAAAAAGTAATGAAACTTTAAACAGTATTATCTGAAATTAACAAACTAAAGGAGCAGATACCAAAGAAGTTCTGTGAAATGCAACCTTATGTGGGCTTCTTCTCTAATTGTCATGTCCTGTACCTCAAACCCAATTCTGACCCAGCTTACATCTGGTCCTCATACCCAGTAAGCCACACTAGCCCTCTAACTCCCTTTCATGCAACTCTGGCCCTCTATCATCACTCCATCCCACTCTAGCAATGCTTGTAAATCTTCTGCCTTGCCATCAGTACAAGCATCTCTGGCCCTTCATTCCTGTTCTGCTTTTATTCTGACTTTAGTTTTGTTTCTTGACTTATAATTTCTACTTATTATAGTTTCTGCTCTAGCTTTTTTGGAGCTACTCCACTTTAAATCTGCTTTTTCTTGACATTGGTTCTTACCTTCTGTTTTGTTTCAGCTTTGTATCCAACCACTTGTCATAATGATACCTGTTGTCAGTTACTTTTAAACATCTCTAATCTCATCTCCATTTGTGTCCAGAAAATGATGTTTCATGCTTCACTCTCCTAACAACTCCTGATACATCTCCATTTGTATCCAGGTTACATTGACACCTGCCTTTGCTTCTAAGATAATTTTCTTCACATCTCTGTTCCTTCTTTAAATAATCTGCTCCTTTAAGATATAAGTATAGTAATTCTGTATCTGTTACCTTAGTTTGAATATTGACAGAAACACCCCACATTCCTGTCTGTTCACCCTCACTCTGACTAAGCCCTTGGGCTCACTTTAACTCTCTGGGTTACTCTGGAGTTTTCAGCATTAAAGTTATTATGGCTTAATATTGACTTGGGATAAGCAGCAACTTTACTGTTGTTACTACCCCTATCCAACCTGAGTCCCCTGACTCACTCTGACCCTCCAGCCCTGCTGGAGATTATAACCAGCCTATTGGCTACCTTCCTTAAGTTTTGATAACTCTGCTCCTTAAGACTGGACTTGACATTCTTTATCTTGTCTGTCTATCTTGTTGAGCCTTGAGCAAGCTCTCCTCTGCTATCTTCAGCCCACCACAAATTGGGACACCAAGGTCATGCAAGGGTGCACCACATAAGGTGAAGCTGAGTCCCATTTGATAAAGAACCTGCTACTTAACAACTTAATTATTTTTAGAAATCTCCAGAATTATCTGGAGATCTCTGGAGCTTGCATCTTCTTCTAGTAAACTCCAATCTAGCAGTAGTAGTAGTAGTAGTAGTAGTGGATTTATTTTCAACTGTTTCAGAGTTTTAACACTAATCCTAACCTAGAGCTCTTGATAAGTGCTTCTCTTTACTGCTATCTGGCTTTTGAACTAGTGATCAGGAACTAGGCAAGATATAAAGGGGTGAGTCTGCCTTATGCAATAAGGAAGCAGATACTAATTGTGAACCTTGAAAGGTAACTAGAGGAAGCTTCTTGCAGAGACTTGTAAAAAGACTAAGCTTCAAGTAAGCAACACTAAAGAGACTCCAGCTGTTATACTCAGCCCTTATATATCTCAGAGACTAATGCTGTTATGAAGTGACACTGCTGCACTAGAACTAGTCACATGACATCATGTGACCATGCATAAGGAACCCCAAATTCAGCCTAAACTCTAGTCTGTGGTCTAATTTTTCTAAGAGTATTTATTATTCCTTTCCCTTAGCAGTGGTCATGTGATCATAAGTCACCTGACATGGATCTTCCCAGGATCTTCCCTGGGACTGCCACTCCATCTTATCTTCAAGAATCTCATTTAGATCTGATCTGAATCTGGATCTCATCTTAGATATATCTGTTACAAACAAACAGTTTGCTAGCAGAAGAGTCACATGACAACCACATGACCGTGAGACTTTATTGCCAAACAAGGACAAACCCTAGGATATGGTTGAGTTGTTATTCAGAGTCCTTTATTATGGTTTGAACATAGCTTATGATTAAATCTAGCATCTCAGATGGCAGGATTATCTTCTGATCTAATCTCTGATGAATCTGGATCTTGATCTAGATGAGGGTCAGATCTGATCATGGCAGATCTTTAAATGGGATCTCCTTGGTCTTCTGGTTGAGGACATGGTTTAATCTCCACTTACCCTGAACTCTGACACTTTCATTCCTATATAGCCTCTTCATATATCTCTAATCTACATGACCCATTGGTCATATTCTCAGTAAGCATGCCCTATGCCCTACTACCTTATTTAGATATGTGCTGAAGCCACTGGGTGGTCTGTGCACATCCTGAAGTAGGGACAGGTGCAGACCTTGCTGTGGATAAAAAGGATGAAGCAAACCAAAGGTAAGCTTCAAGATGAGTGGAAGACAACAAATGAAGTGTTGTGTCTTAGAAGTACCAGCCACACTCCCAGGGGTGTGCCAGAATCAGATGCTGATGATCCTCTGGATAAGTGTCAGGACACAAGTAGTGAATTCCAAGTACATAGGTACAAGGACTAGTGGAGATGCAAAGACTGTGAGGTGATTGCAAGGTAGAAGTAGTGTAAAGAAAGAAAGACAGAAAATATGCTACTTTATAGTACAGCAGATTGAGTTAAAATGGAGATGTAATGAGTAATCATGCTGACAAATGATGAGTAAAGTATCCATGTGGAAATGGATGGAAAGAGATGGAATGATTATGAGTCAGCTGATTAAAAAATAGGAGGCCCAGGCAAAGGGCATAACAAGAGAGCAGTCTAGGCAAAGCTAGGATGTGAGAAGAGCAGAATCTATAGCGACAAGTGAACAAGAGAGCACCTAGGGTATGAGAAGAACAGAAGTTAGGATGAGAGAAAGGAAAAGAGGAAAGAAAAGAGGAAACATAACATTACCCCCCTGCTAGGGGTGGAAGACTTGTGACACCTCAAAAGGCATTATACAAGGATCCAGGGGAGCCTGTGATGTTGGCCCAACCAACCTTATTGATGACATTGTTGCGGAAGTCATCGTTGGTATGATATGAAGGTGGAGGGGGTGACAGAGCTGCAGAAGAGCAGTGATAGGAGCCCTGAGAGCAGCAGGATCTGCAAGAATGGCAGGAGGAGCAGGAAGAACCCTGAGAGGAAGTGCGAGAGGAGCTGTGGAAGGAGGATGAGGATGAGGAAACAAGTGGGTCAGTGACATGGTGTTGAGCTGGGCAGTGAGCTTGTGTATGTCCTGGATGCCAACGGAGGCAGTAGGGGCATTGGTATGAAGGGCAGTTAACCCAGATGTGGCCCAAGCAGCGACAGTGGAAACATGCCTCATGAAAGCGAGGGTGGGAAGGAGGGAGGTGGCCTTTGCCATAAAGACCAGTCCACCAGGCTTCGGCATGTTCTAGTGCAGCAAGCTCATCATCATCAAGTGGTGAGGAAGAAGCAGATGGAGTAGAAGGGGTATAGCCTCTGGCGGTGGCTAGCTCACGCATGTATCAGTCTAGATCAGTAAAAAACTCACTCATATGTAGCTGATAAGTGAGAATCTTGATGTTGGAGAGAAGTTCACAATGAATGGATGTGATAAGGGCTTGGGTGAGGGAGACATGAGCATGAGGGATGCAGGCGAGGGCCGAGGCCAAGAGAGGAAGATGGAGAAGCTGCATATATATCTGGTAGATGAGCCAGAGTGGTGAGAACATGTCTAGGTGAGAGCTGATGGGGATGGCAAGGTGGGAATCTATAATGTATGTCATGACCTGGTGAGAGTAGTCAGGGGATGGGGCGCTCTGACAGAGGGCATGGGTGGAGAGCAGAAGGTCCATGCTGAGAATTCCAGCAGATCAGATGTCAATGGCAGGAGAAGGAACAGGAATGGGGGCGACAATGGCAGGGCCAATGGTAATAGCAGGGGGTGAGGCTATGAAATCCTCTGAAGAAAGCTCTGGTGCAAGTGAAGACAATGGAGAAGAAAAAGTGTCAGTGAGAGAGGAGGGAGAAGATATGAGTGAAGGCTCATCAGAAACTTTCATAGGGGGAAGTTGGGACATGGACGGAGGTGGTATGTCGAGGGGAGTATTGCATGAATGGAACCCTTGGTTAATGGTAAATGTTATGGTTAACGTGAGTGGCAGTTGGATTTCTTAGTGGAGTGAGGAGGGAGAGGAGCAGATAAGGGGAAGTGGCAAGGATGGAGGAGTTTATACTCATCCAAAGTAAACTTGGAACATTTTAAATTCTGTTCCAGTTCCCAGAAGTTATCTTCTGCTGAGTATTCTTTCCATCGGATTAGGAATTAATGGTTATCCGGGGGGCCTCGATGTTTTAATATTCACTCCAATTCATATTCCTCCTCACCTTCTATAAGATCCGGAGGAGAAGTGGGGAAGTTCTTTCCATAAACATCATTTTTGCAATAGGGCGATAACAGCAATGCATGGAAAATGGGATGGATCTTCCATGTGGATGGAAGATGGAGGCAATAAGTGATTGGGGAGAGGACTTCCATAATGGTGAAGGGTCCTTCCCATTTAGGAGAGAGTTTTGGATGTACAATAGCCTGTTTCAAATTGCAGGCTTCTAATCACACCTTGTTGCCTTTGACAAATGGGAAGAAGGTGGAGTGGATGTGGGATGCCATGGTCTGGTGGGCTAGGTCATGAGTGGCGAGTGCTTCATCACAGGCAGCAAGAAGTGCCTTGATATGATCAGCAATAGCAGGCATTAGTGATTTCTCAATAATGGAAGGAAGGGCACAGAGTTCATATTCCATCATGAGATAGAATGGAGATTGTCCTGTGATGGAGTGGGGGTAGTGGTTGTGAATGAATTCAGCATGGGTGATGGAATTGGCCCATCCAGTAGGGTTGGAACCACAGTAAATGCAGATGTACATCTCAATTTCCTGGTTAACTCATTCAGTTTCACCATCGGATTGAGGATAATGTGCAGTGAAAAGAGATAGATTATACTCAAGGAGTTTTCCAAGCTCCTTAGTGAAGGCTGAGGCAAACTGAGGGCCTCGATTAGAGATGATCTTGTTGTAAAGACCATATTGGAGGTAGACTTTGTGGAAAAAGAGGGTGGCAATACCCTTGGTGGTGATGGATTTCTTGGTGGGGCAGAGAATGACCCCCTTCATAAGCCTGTGGTTGACCACAACCAACAAGGCATTGAAGTTAGAGGACAGAGGGAGATCAGTGATGAAATTACACAAGATCTGCTGGAAAGGACAAGTGGTGGTGGAGCGAATAGGGGAAAGAGCAGGGTGAGAAGGGTGAGTATTTGCCTTGTTCTGTTGGCAAACAGAACAACCAGCAACATAGTTGCAGATGAAGGAAGCCAGACCAGGCCATCAGAACTCAGCAGAGATGAGTTGGTGGATTTTGAGATAACCAGGATGGCTGGCAGAGGGGTGGTTGTGACATCATTGAAGAATAGCACAACAGAGATTAATAGAGGAAGGGATAAAGACACGATTGTAGTAGGTAAGCAAACCGTTGATTTCCTTCCAATCAGAGGTGCAGGAGCACAGGAATTTCTCATCTGTGGAGGCATTGTGTTTCTGGAGGATGGAGAGGCAAAAAGGGTCACCCTGTTGATGCTGCTTAATGTGAGCAGAGAGGTTAGCATCAATAAGGTTAACAAAAAGTTCAGGTGGAAGAAGGGTAACTTCCTGGTTATCTGTTATAATTGATAACTGTGACGGTTTTGGTTAACCCTAATCTAGGGGCTTTGCTAGTTGTCAGTGACGATGACGGTAATGGTTGAACAATGATGAGATAGAATGTATTTGAGAAAAGAGGAGTTTGAGTGAGACAACTGCACTATAGGTACAAGTGCTCAAGACTGGGGAGTCTTGAGACGATATGCTACAGTTTATATAGGCTACAGATACACGCACGGACCAAGATCCTGATGAGAGAATTCCCATGGACCCTGAACGGTGATCAAAAAGAAGAGAAGCAATCGTGAGAATAGCCAATGGCTGAAAAGGAGTGATGCTTCTAAAATGGAAGAACAATGGAAATGAAAAAGGGCTGGAAGACATGAGGCTAACCCTATGCCCTGGGTCTAGACCAGTCATGTTACCCGTCATGTGCCCTGATAAGATAAAAGATTAGATAACCACGTGGAGAAGATAAGATAAAGTCACATGATTAAAGTTTGAAAAATCGG
Organism: Pulveroboletus cf. rosaemariae; assembly: GCA_038089275.1. Classification (NCBI taxonomy): domain Eukaryota; kingdom Fungi; phylum Basidiomycota; class Agaricomycetes; order Boletales; family Boletaceae; genus Pulveroboletus; species Pulveroboletus cf. rosaemariae. The sequence continues at coordinate 885 of JBBPKN010001017.1, read as the reverse complement.
ACTATAACACTACCCCCTTTTTAGGTCTTGGATTCCAGACAAGACACAAAGAGAGCCTTCGCTTCGGTATGGTTTTCATAAGGTTTAAATAGAGAACGGAAAGTTTGAAGATCAGTGGTAAAGAGTCGGCGAGGGGCGGAAGGATGTAACTTGTGGAATTCCTCAATAAGATCAGGAGAATTCGTTAAATCGTCCTTAGTTTGCCAGGTATGATTGTTTTCTCCATAACCTGTCCAATGAACTAGGTATTCCAATTTGCCCTTGCGAATACGAGAGTCCACAATGTGGTCAACCTCATATTCTTCATGGCCTTCTTCTGTAACCACGATTGGATCAGGAGTAATAATATCCTGACCACGGAGAGAGGGTAAATAAGGTTTGATGCGAGATATGTTGATGGTAGAATGGATTTGCATCGTTTTAGGAAGTCGGAGACGAACAGCATGTGGAATGACGTCAATGATGGTAAATGGGCCAATCCATCTTTTAGTGAGCTTTTTAGATGGATATGGAAGCGTAAGGTTTTTTGTAGAGAGAAAAACTTGCTGCCCTTTTTTGTATGATGGGAGTGTAGTTGTATTCTGTTTAATCATTCTTTCTCTAGTTTCCGTTAGAGCCTCTTGCACGTCTTTGTAGGACTTTGCCATTTCGTGTAGGAAGTGGGAAGGGGGATTAGTAGAAAGCGGTGCTTCGAAACCTAATCGGGGATGGTAGGTTTTGGTGATTTCGAAGGGAGATGTTTTTGTAGAGGTTGAATAAGAATTATTATGATGGTATTCCACGATCTTTACCCAATCCACCCAAGAGTCCTGTTGTTTGGCAATAAAATTCCTTAAATACTGTTCGAGTTCCTGATTTACCCGTTCCGTTTGACCATCCATTCTA
>JBBPKN010001016.1:4416-23023 GCA_038089275.1 Pulveroboletus cf. rosaemariae | reverse complement strand
TTTTCGCCTGAGGTGCTGACGCTGAGCAAAGCCCAAGCAGGGGACTTACCCATTTCTGGACTGCCTTCACTATCTTCTGAGCCTCCTCCACTTTCTTCCAAGTCTCCTCCTTCTTCCTTCTCACCTTCCCTTGCCACTTCCACTTGGTGTACTTCATGTTGCCAAGCTCCTTTTCATTGTCTATGTGCTCCTCAAGGGACTCATTAGATCAGGTATGAATGTCAGCAAATAGAGACATAATAAGAGAAAGTGGTGAGAAAGTCTCTGAAGTGGTATTTGTTTTTATGGGCTCCTGGCCAGCTAAACTCTGAAACTCACTCCAATCACTTACTAATCAAGAGCATGTGCTTAATAGCCTTTAGGGATTCTGGCCTTAAGAGGGAAAAACTGTTATATCCTATGTCAATAAATCAACTCCATTTTGTCTCTGATATAACTCTGGTTGCTTTCACACTTTAAATTACATACTTTCTGGTTCCTGTTACCTCTGTCCCTTCCTATTTAATGCTAATTACAACTTTACCTATGTTAACTCTGCACCATTCCAATATAACTCCATAGTTCCTCTAATCTCACTTTCTATTTCTGTCCCTTTCCTTCTTGCCTTTTCTGTCATTATTTAAGTTTCAGTTTGACATTATTTGACATTATCTTCCCTGACATCTCTATTCATATCCAGAATGCATTGACACCTGCTTTGCCTGTGAGGCAACTTCCTTCATATTTTCATTTGAAATGCAACTGATGATGCATTAACTATAATCCTAATATCTTCTTGGTGTGAGCTGATTGATCCTGGATAGTACCTTTGAACTTTAGAGATACAAGAAATAGGCAAAGAGAAATATAGCAAAGTGAGAGCCAAGGAACTTGTAGTACTAAAGGTTCAAGTGCACAAGACTGGGAAAATCCAGATTTAAGCCAACCTCCTTTTATATTGCTACAGTATGTGCACAGACCATGTAAAATGGTGCTGGCCCTAAATAATGCATAGTAAGCTAGTCAATGGCAAAAAAAGTGCAGGGACCTAGAAATACATGAGGCAACAATAAGGTATGACAGCAGAGTCTAGATTGCTCTAGACTTGTGACATGTAAAGAAGTGAAATATGAAAAGGTAAAATAGGTAAAGAGGTAAAGATGTGAAATGGTCATGTAATGTGACAATGTGAAGAGCTACAGTGGTGAGAAGAAAATGCCAAAACAGTAAAAAAATGAAAAAGTGCATTATAACACCATTCCTCCTTTAGATAATCTGCTTCTTCAAGATATAAGTACTATAGCTCTGTATCTTATACCTTAGTTCAAATATTAACCATAATGATATTATGATTATCCTTGACCCCCTCCTGTTTCACAACTTGATGTTATATCCTACACTAAGTCTCACAACTTGCCTCACAACTTAATGTCATACTCCTTAATAAAAAGTTCTATGACTTATCCTGAATCTCTGACCCTTTTTTAACCCCTTTGTAAATCAGGGCATCTGGTACTAGCATAAGGCTGCACTGTTACAAAGTGACACTGCTGCACTAGAACCAGTCATGTGACATTATGTGATTGTGCACAAGAAATCCCAAATTTGGCTTAATCCTAGTTTGTGATCTGTTTCCTTTAAGAGTATTTATTATTCCTTTCCCTCAGCAGTGATCATGTGACCATAAGTCACCTGACTAGGATTTTCCCTGGATCTTCCCTGGAAATGCCCACTAGTCTTATCTTCATGAATCTTATCTTAGATATATCTGTGGCAGAGATCCCCAGCCTCATGGTACAAGCACCTCTGACCCTGCATTCATTTCATAGTTACTTCTCTTCTATTCTTCCATATCTGCATGGCCTTCTGCCATACTTCTCATTTTTAATCCATATCCTCTATCCTCTTCTATTTATGTCCAGAGCTTAGGGTTTCCTGATTAGGTAGTTCCTGTACTTAGTCAGCTTGGTCTGTGCACCAAGGCCCACAATATATAAAGGGCAAGGTAGGCAGAACTGGATCCCCAGTCTTGCTCACTTGAGCTCTGATTTAGTATCATATCTGAGGGAATACCCCTTTCACATATCACCCACACAATACCTATCTGCTTTTACAAGTGGTCCAGCTTGATTCATCTGCATTCTCTTGCCTAGTTCAGGGCCACTAGTACAAAAGCCCTTTAGTAAAAAAAACACTTACCAAGGAAGCCCTTAAATTAGGATTAAAAGCAGTTCAGTACATCTGCTTGTGCTTTACTTGAGCAAGACTCATTACTTGGTTGGTGCTCAGTAGATATTTGCACCAGCTCAGGAGTACTCACATTTTCAGCTGTCTCTTTTCTTTTCCTTTAGGTTTATTCTTTAATAAAGAAATCTAGCCAGTTTAGCAAGAAGCTACCAAAGCAAAAGAACAGGAGCCAAGAAGGCATAGTTTACCAAGACTAGCAGATAGTTTGCTGCCCTCACACAAGCATCAGTAGTCATTGTGAAGATTGCAGAAGACAAGAAGTTGAAGAAGAGTTATCTTCACTGCTATTAAAAGAAGTTTTATTTTGAAGTCCTATTCAATCAGAAGTTGCTGAACAGACAAGAAGTCTAGACCAGCTGTCTATTTGGATTATAAGTCACATAGAGTTGCAGCCCATTGTTCAGTAGCAACAGCTATCAAGCTTAGTTGAAGAAGATTTAGAAAAAAAGCTTAGTCCCCTCTTAGAGTTCACATCATGACTTCCCCTTTCACAGCAACCATCCCTCTTCCAGTTTATGGAAGCAGCAGCAGCATCAGAGTTCACTTGGGTCCATCCAGCCCAGCTGCTGAAGTAGATGCAATCAGGATCAAGTTGTCTCAGAAGTTGTCATTCCCTTCTTCATCACCATTATTCTTTTCTGCCACTGTTCAGGCATCAGCAATAACAAAAGTCTATCCTCAGAGAAACAAGGTCACAGTAGAAGCCTCTGCAAAGAAACAAAAGGCTAAGGAAGAAGCAGTAGCTGCTGCAGAACAAAAGGCAAAAGTGGTGAAAGCATTCACTTTATCAAAAGCTAAGAAAGTAGTCAAGGCTTCTATATCATCAAAGAGTTAATCAGCAGTTACAGCTACTACTTCATCAAAAGTTGATAAGAGACAAGCAGTAGTAGACCCTGCTATATTAAAGATCAAAGATAAGAGAAACAAGAAAGAACAGAAGAAGATGGAGCTGATTCTTAGAGTTGAACAAAGAAGTCTTCACATTTCTGTCATCTCAAGTTTGCAAGCACCAGTTGATGCATCTGGTCAAACAAAATTGCAGACTGTGGAGCAATCCACAGGGACACCAGTTGAAGTATCTGGTTCATCAAAAGCTAGTTTAGAGCAACAGAGCAAGCAGCAGATGAAAGAGTTGAGCATAGCTCCTCAAGTAGAAAGTACTAGCAAGGAAGTTCAAAAGTATTCTCCAAGTGCTCAGATGAAAGCCAAGATATTGAAACAGTCTATCAAGAGTTCAGAGACTGAAGTAGAGTCAAAGCAAGTAGAAATTGAACAAGGAAAGTCAGAACTGAAAAGTTTAAAAACTATTTCAGAGAATTCTAGTAGGCAGATGAAAGCCTTAGTGTGAGTAGAAGCCAAATGAGTCATTACCTGCAAGGTATGCAAGCAAGAAGGCCATATTTCAGTGAACTGCCCAAGTTGTTTCAACTGTGGATGCAATGGTTATGTTCAGAAGAATTGCTCACAGGAAATCAAGTGTTATACTTGTGGCAGAAAAGGACATCTAGGAGAGTTGTGTCAGCAAGTTCCCCTAGCAGGTTACAAAGGTCATAAGTCAATAATGTCACAGCCTGTGGTTGTTGAAGCTCAGCCAAAGAAAGATAAAATGCAAGCTAAGAGTTCAGAGCCCATTATCAAGTTGGCAATGAAACAAGTCCCTTTGGAGATAGTATCAAAGAAGAAGAAAGTTTCTTTTAATCCAGAAGAAGAAACAGGAGTTGACATCAATCAAGGACTTTTATCAGAGCTAATCACAATGAAGAAAGAAGTTCACAGGCTTAAGAAGCAGGTGTTGATTCTTCAAAACCATCTTGGACTAAAGAATATTTTATCAGAGAAGCAGAGCAGCTCAAAGACAAAAGTAAATAGTTCATGAGTAGAAAAGAGTAGCAAGGATGCTCACAAGAAGGCTGAAAAGAAAGGATCTTTAGTTGAGAAGAAGACAAGACAATCTTGACAAAAAGAAAAGGATCTCCACACTCTTACAGGTATGGTGGAGAAAGTACTCAGTAATGAACCAGAAAGTTCTCAAACTACCCAGGACATGAGCATATTGTTAAAAGGCTTAGATTCTGTTCAGGTCACTATGCCAAAGCAGACAAGAGTGCAGACAACAAGAGAAGAAATTGAAGAAATATACAAAGTCACACAAGTAGAAGTTAAGGCAGAAGATGTTCAGGATCTTGACCAGCAGATGTTACAAAACTCTGTCAGTATTGTGGGTAATCCTGAGAAACCCTTATTTTCAGAGTTGCTTTTAGCAATGTCATGGGATGAAGATATTTACCAAGTTAATGAGGAAGCTAAGGGTTACCTTCTGGTAATATATGGAGATGAATTCAAATGGAGTCCCAACTGGGATAATGAAGATCTTCCAGAGATCACTCCAGAAGTAGAAAATAATCTCCTTCTAAGAGTTTCAAGAGAAATTTCAATGGTCTTTTCCAATGAAGATAGTAGTCAGTTCTCACCAGTTGAAGAAGATCAGATTTGTCCACCCAAAGTCCAATGGATTAAGAGATTACCAAGGTATATTTATGGATAGGAGCTCAAAAACATAGTAGAGCAGGATAAAGATCAGGAGTTGCAAATTTCCACATCTCCACAAGTCATTTCAGAGGCAGTTAAAAGTTCTGTGTCATCAAAAAGCACATCATCATTAGTGAAGAATTCATTTTTCTCCAATGAAGAAGAAGAGTTATCTTGTATAATTCTGAAGGCTAAAGAACAGCAAGAATTAGCAGAGGCATTTTCTAAAGCCAAAGAAGCTGGTAATGTTTCAGAGATATTCCAGTCTAAAGATGGGGTTAACAGTCAAGCAGTCAATCTCCAACAAGAGGTACTCAATTTGAAAGCAGAATTAGATGAAGAAATTGTAGTTAGTTCTGAAGACAGGGTCAAAGATAAACAAGTAGCTGATGATAAAAGAGTTTTTTCAGAAGTCTCTTCTCCACATTCAGTGATCTCACTTTCTGAATTTTTAGAGTTTGTCAGCCTTAACAAGCATGGATATATTGCTTAGGTCAATGGGTTCTTTATGGAAGAAATTCCTGAAGTTCTGGACTCAGTAGCAGAGCATCCAGCAGCACATGACATCTATGGTCTTTGATATATGCTTTACCCAGAAGCTGAGCAAGGTTTGGCTCTGCAGTGCCCTTATTGCCTGTATGAGATTATTCTTGCAATTCACCAAGTGTTCTCAAGCTCAGAGGTTGATTCATGAGAAGTTCCTTTGCTGGACTCTCCAGTAGAAGTTTCTCCTGTCTCACCAGCATCATCACATCATTCAGAGCCCCCCTCCATTATTTCCAATTCTTCCATCTGTTCAAGGAATCTTAAAGAAGAAGTTATTGCCCTCAAATATTTTATCAATAGAGCAGATTGTAATGTTCTTTATCATATTCTGCATGTCAGATGTCACCTCCATGACAGATTCCTCTTGTGAGATGCTTTCCAGTGTCCTGCATGTGTTGACTGCCTTATGTTACACTAGGCCTGGGTAGGGACAGGCATAGACCTTGCTGTGGGTAAAAAGAATGAAGTGAACCAAAGGTAAGCTTCAAAATGAGTGGAAGGTGACAAACAAAGTGTTGTGCCTTAGTGGTACCAGCTATACTCCCAGGGGTGTGCTGAGATCAGACACTGATGATTCTCTGGTTAAGTGCCAGAACACAAACAGTGGATTCCAAGTACATAGATACAAGGAGTAGTGGAGATGCAAGGACTGTGAGGTGATCACAAGGTAGAAGTAGCGTAAGGAAAGAGGGGATGGGAAGTACACTACTTTATAGTACAGTTAGTAGAGTTAAAGTGGAGATGAAATGAGTAATTATACTGACAAGTGATGAATAAGGTATCTGTGTGGAGATGGATGGAAAGAGATGGAATGATTATGAGTCAGCTGATTAAGAGATAGAAGGCCTGGGAAAAGGGCATAACAAGAGAGCGGTCTAGACAAGGCTAGAGTGCAAGAAGAGCTGAATCTATAGAGACAAGTGAACAAGAGAGCACCCGAGGTGCAAGAAGAGCAGAAGCTATGAAGAAAGAGAAGGAAAAGAGGGAAACAAAAGAGGAAACATAACATTACCCCCCTGCTAGGGGTGGAAGACTCATGACATCTCAAAAGGCATCATAAGAGGGCCCAGGGGAGCCAGTGATGTTGGCCCAGCCAACCTCATTGATAACATCATCACAAAAGTCATTGTTGGTGTAATAAGAAGGTGGAGGGGGTAATAGAGCCACAGAAGGGTGGTGGTAGGAACCCTGAGAGTGGCAGGAGTGGTGGGAGCAGCCAGAAGAGTGGGATGAGCCATGGAAGGATATGTGGGAGGAGCCATGGGAGGAGGAAGAGGAGGAGGAGAAAATGAGTGGGTTAACGACATGGTGCTGAGCTGGGCAATGAGCCTGAGTATGTCTGGGGTGCCAGCAGAGGCAGTAGGGACATTGGTAAGAGGGGCAGTTGACATGGATGTGACCCAGACAGCAACAGTGAAAACATGCTTTGCAAAAGCAGGGATGAGAAGGAGGAAGGTGGTTATCACCATGAAGACTGGTTCACCAGGCTTCAGCACATTCAAGCACAGCAAGCTTGTCATTATCAAGAGGGAAGAAGGAAGCAGAAGGGGTAGTAGGGGTGTAACCTCTGGCAGTGGCCAGCTCACACATATATCAGTCCAGGTCAGTGAGAAACTTACCCATATGCATCTAATAGGCAAGGGTTTCAATGTTGGACAAGAGTTTGTGGTGGATAGAAGTAATGAGGGCTTGTGCAAGGGAGACACGAGTATGAGGGATGCAAGTAAGGGCTGAGGCCAAGAGAGGGAGATGGAAAAGCTGCATGTAAATCTGGTAGATGAGCCAAAGCAGTGAGAACATGTTTAAATGAGAACCAATGGGGATGGTAAGGTGTGAGTCCATGATGTATGTCATGACCTGGTGAGAATAGTTGGAGAAGGGGGTGCCCTAATGAAGGGTGTGCATGGAGAGTGGGAGATTAATGCTGAGAATGCCAGCAGACTGAGTGTCAATTGCAGGAGGAGGAATGGGGATGGGAGCAATGATGGCAGGGCCAATGGTGATAGCAGGGGAAGAGGCTACAAAGTCCTTGAAAGAGAGCTTGGATGTAAGTGCAGAAAGTGGAGAAGAAAAGTGAGTATCAGTAAGTGGAGAAGGAGAAGATATGAGTGAAGGCTCATTGGGGACATCAGCGATGGGGAGTTGGGACATGGACTGAGGTAGAGTGTCAAGAGAGGTGTTGCAGGAGTGGAAACCTTGATTGATGGTAAAGGTCATTGTTGTTTTGAACAACAATTGGGTTTCTTGGTGGGGTGAGAAGAAAGAAGAGTGGATGAGGGAAAGTGGCAAGGATGGAGAAGTTTATACTCATCCAAAGTGGACTTGGAATGCTTCAAGTTCCTTTCCAGTTCCCAGGAATTGTCTTCTGCTGAGTATCCCTTCTATCAGATCAGGAATTGACAGTTACCCAGGGAACCTCGATGTTTTAATATCTGCTCCAATTCATATTCCTCCTTACCTTCTATAAGATCTGGGGGTGGAATGGGGAAGTTCTTTCCATGAATGTCATTTTTGCAATAGGGCAATAACAATGATGCATGGAAAACAGGGTAAATCTTCCATGTGGATGGAAGGCAGAGACAATAGGTGATTGGGGAAAGGACTTCCATGATGGTGAAGGGTCCTTCCCATTTAGGAGATAGTTTCAGGTAAACAATTGCCCATTTCAAATTATGGGCTTCTAACCATATCTTATCTCCCTTGATAAATGAAGAAAAGGTGGAATGGATATGGGATGCCATGGTCTGGTGGACTAGATCATGAGCAGTGAGTGCTTTGTCATGGGTGGTGAGAAGTGCCTTAGTGCAATCAGCAACAGCAGGCATCAGTAATTCATCAATAATGGAAGGAAGGGCATGAGATTCATATCCTATCATGAGATAGAACAGAGATTGCCCAGTGACAGAGTGGGGGTGGCGATTGTGAACAAATTCAGCATAGGTAATGGAGTCAGCCCATCTGGTGGGGTTGGAACTGCAGTAGATGCAGATGTACATCTCAATCTCCTGGTTAACTTGTTCAGTTTCACCATTGGATTGAGGATGGTATGTAGTAGAGAGGGATAAATTATACTCAAGGAGTTTCCCAAGCTCCTTAGCAAAGGCTGAGGCAAACTGAGGGCCTTGATCAGAAATGATCTTGTTGTAAAGACCATATCAGAGGTAGACTTTGTGGAAAAAGAGGGTGGCAATACCCTCAGTGGTGACAGATTTCTTGGTAGGGCAAAGAATTACCCCCTTTATAAGCCTGTGGTTGACCACAACCAACAAGGCATTGAAGTCAGAGGACAGAGGGAGATCAGTGATAAGATTGCAGGAGATCTGTTGAAAGGGGAAAGTAGTGGTGGAGTGGATGGGAGAGAGCATGGGATAAGAAGGGTAAGTATTCACCTTATTTTGTTGGCAAACAGGACAACCAGCAATGTAGTTGCAGATGAAGAAAGTGAGACCGGGCCACCAAAACTTGGCAGAGACAAGTTGTCAGGTTTTGAGATAACTGGGATGGCTAGTGGAGGGGTGATTATGACATTGTTGAAGAATGGTGCAGCAGAGATTAATGGAGGAAGGGATAAAGACCTGGTTGCAGTAAGTAAGCAGACTATCAATTTCCTTCCAATCAGAGGTGTGAGAGCACAGGAATTTCTCATCTGTGGAGGCATCCTATTTCTGCAGGATAAAAAGGCAGAGGGGATCCCCTTGTTGATGCTCTTTAATATGAGCAGAGAGGTTAGCATCAATAAGGTTGACAAAGAGTTCAGGCAGGAGGAGAGTAACTTCCTGGTTATCCTGAGAAGTGTCAGGACAAAGGTCAGGATGACAGGAGAGGGCATCTGGCCTGGCAAGGGAGGTACTGGCAACATGTGAAAGTTGCAAGTTGAAATCATTGATATCAAGAAGCCAGCAAGCTTGGTGGTGGTTAAGCTTCTGAGAAGATTTAAAATAGGTCAGGTTTTTGTGGTTAGTGAAAACCTGAACAGGAGTAGAAGAGCCAAGGAGATATTGTCTCCAGGCTTTGAGGGCACAGATGACCACGAGGAGTTCACAATCATAGATATCATAATTCTGCTCAGCAGCAGAAAAGGTCTGGGAGAGATAAGAACAAGGGTGCCAATCCCCATTCTCATCAGTTTGAAGGAGAATGCTGCCAGATGCATAAGCAGAAGCATCAGTGGCAATGGTGAAAGGGCAGGCAAGATCTGGCATTTGCAATACTGGCTAAGAGAGGAAGATAGCCTTGAGGGAATTGAAGGCTTTCTGGGCAGCAGGGGACCAAGACCATGCCATAGATTTCTTGGTAAGGTCAAGAAGAGGACAGGCAATAGTGGAATAGTTGGGGATAAATTGCCTGTAGAAGTTAGCATAGCCAAGGAAAGAGTGAACATCCTTGACTTTGAAAGGAGTGGGCCACTGGGAGATGCCAGTGAGTTTAACAGAGTCCATGGCAAGTTCACCAGGACAAATGATCATCCCAAGATATTCAACTTGGGGAACAGCAAAAGTGCATTTCTCCAATTTGAGGTAGAGATTGAATTCTGTCATCCATTGGAGGACATGGGAGGTGCATTCCTGATGGGTATCAGCATCAGGGAAAGAGATAAGGAGGTTGTCCATATAGATGACAAGCCATTCCTCAGCAATCATATCTTAGAATGAATTATTCATGAATTGCTGGAAAGTAGTGGGTGAGTTATTCAAACTGAAGAACATTACCATGGGTTCAAAGAGCCCCTTGTAAGTAATGAAGGCAGCTTTCCATTGATGTCCATCATAAATGTGGATGTTATTGTAGCCTCACTGGATGTTAAACTTAGTGAAAAGCTGAGCATCTCAGAGCTTGTCAATGAGGTCAGAAATGAGAGGAAAAGGATAGGCATCATGAATGGTGTGCTCATTAAGATACCTGTAGTCCTGACAGGGGCGGAGTTTACCATTCTTTTTCTTGATGAAGAAGAAGGACGATGCTTGAGGGGATTTGGAGGGATGGATCTTCCCAGCTCACAGATTCTCCTTGAGGAATGCTTCCATGGCCTGTTGCTTGGAGGAGGATAAGGAGTAAACCTTACCGATCTTTGGGACAAACATGTCCTTCAGATTGATCTCATAATTGTAGGGGCAAGAGGGCAGAAGATGATCCAGAGTTTTCAGGGTGTTGAAGAATACCAATGAGAACTGAGAGTATTTGAGGGGAAGGGTCATCTTGGGTTTGGCCTTTTCAGCCTCAATGGCTAGCTTGGTAGATGTGGTGAGCCGAGTGATGGTGATCTCGGGGAGATAGGAGAAGCAGTGATCTAAGATCCTGCTAGAGTAGCAGTCATAGAGTAAATCATTGATGGATTGCTCCAGAGTAACATAGTCCAGATAGTGGACCAAGAGTTTATTGTGAGGGATGATGATATCTTCAAGGAGTCCATTAAATTATGGTTTGTGGACAGAGTTGATGCAATAGGTAATGTCATCAGAGGGGGAATCTGGAATGGTGAGCATGTTGGCCATCCAGTTAATGGTGGGGTTCATGGTTCAGAGCCATGGATGTCCAAGGATAATGTTCTCCTTTCCGCATGCAATGACATAGCAGGAAACTGGAAGAACAGACTGTTCAAAACAAAGAAGGAGATCACAAGTTTGAGTAATCTTTCCTTTCTTGTTTTTGGAGTAGTTGATGTTCTGAATGATGATTGGTTCGTCAAGTTTCTTGGTGGGGAACTGGTTCTTCTTGATGAAGTCCCAGTCGATACAATTGATCTGTGCTCCACTGTTGACAAGAGCATGAGTGACTACAACTTTCTTGGCATAAGTAGAGGGGGAAACTTGAATCGCAATCTTTATTGACTTCTTTGAAGCAGATACAAGTACAGGTGCACAAGAAAAGAAGGGAGTACCTTGCATAGGGGAGGTACTCTGTTTTAAAAACCCTGCCTTTCCATCTTCTTCTTTCACTCTTTCTTCACTACTACTCTTGCCACCCCATCATCAGATTCATCATCACTAACCTTCTTGATCTTCGTCATCAGTTCTTTGGCAGAAACTGTCTTGACACAAGGGGTTTCCTTGGTGGTGGTGGAGGAAGAAGAAGCAGGGAAATTTGGGCAGGCAGTGTTGATGTGACCAGGTTTCCAGCATCTGAAACAGAGTTGATTTTTGATGCAGAAGGCTCTTCCTGCTTTAGTAAGGCAGCCCTTCTTTATGGCATCAATGTCCATAGCATTTGGATCTTTCTGTTGTGGTGTCAGTCTCTGACAACCAGTTCTAACCCTAAATCAGGACTGCCTTGATGAGGTACATTGGTTTTGTTGTCAGATTTGAATTAAATAGAGTGAGAACAGTGTATGGACTTAGGTTAGCAAGACCTAAGGAGCCATTACCACAAGTAGAGGGAAGAAGCAACTATATTGGAGGTAATACAGTTTCAGTATAGGGATAACAAGTAATTAAGGCTGGGGAGCTTTAACCAAGGAACTACCTACTATATATATCTAGCTAATGGCACACAGACCACCTAGTCTTTCCAGGACATTACCATAAATAGGAATAGGGCATAGGGCAAGGGTAAAGGGTTATGACCAATGGGCCATGCAGTAAAGGGGTATAGAATGAAGAGGCTATGTAGAATGGAAGGAAAGAGTCTAGGGTCAGCAGAAATTAAACCATGCCCTCTACCATGAGGCTGAGGAAATCCCATCTAGAGATCTGCCATAGATCAGATCTGACCCTCATTTAGATCAAGATCCAGATTCATCAGAGATCCAATTGGAAGATGCATCTGTTATCTGAGATACTAGATCCAACCATAAGCTATGTCCCAAACCCAAGGGAAAACTCTGAAGAAACAACTTAACCATATTCTAGAGTTTATCCTTGTTTTGGCAATAAAGTCTCATGGTCATGTGCTTGTCATGTGACTCTTGTGCATCCGAATGTTATGTTCATAACACTTTCTCTAGCTTAGACATAGTAGAGGGGAGCATGGGAGTCCAGGCAAACACATGAGGATTCTATTCTTTTACCATTGTTCTATAGAGCAGGCTCACTCCATAGTTTCTTGAAAGTGAGCAGCTTTAGTATACCACTTGGCAATAGTAGAAGGAATCATATCCAGGTTATGAATATGATGAGAGAAATAGGACATGAGTCCTGTTTCAAAGTATCCAATGAGTACATTGTCATCAGTGATTTTAGCAGTGACAACATGGTTCTGAAACTCAGCAGTATATTCAGCAAGGAAAGGCATTCATTTGCCTTTCTTTCCCTGCTTTATCTGGGTATTCACCAACCAGTGAACAGTGGCATTGATCATGTTCTGTTGTTGAAAGACTTTCAGGAACTCAGAGGTAAAAAGGGAGAATTTTCTTATGGTGACTGTCATTCCAGAGATACACTTCTTCCAGTATGTCATAGCCCACAACAATGCTGGCCCTTTGGTCATAAACAAAAGGGCAAATGCAATCTTCTTCTCATCAGAGTCATAGACTGTGCTGTTAATGAAGAGGTAGAACTGGACTGTATCCAGCCAGTTCTCAGCCTTGGATCGATCGCCATCAATGTGCTTGGGAGCACCAAGACAAAGTTCCATTGGCTTGGTGATAGAGGAGCCAGATATGGTTATAGAAGAAGAGGGTCAAGGATGGGGTTGAGGAAGAGTAAATGTGGGTCAGTATTGAACAGGAGTGGGAGATGGTGGTGTCTGGGCTTAAGGGATCTGCAAGAAAGAGGAGAGTTCATGAGCAAGGTCATGGTCTTCTCATACTTCATTTTGAAAGGGAATGAGAATATTCACAAGCACATCTTCTGGTATGGAAGAGCAATCCAGAGAAAAGGGGTTCTTGGGTTCTGAAGTGGACTTGAGAGGGTCTGAGGTAGAGGCATGAGGCTTACCCCAGAGAGAGTCAAACAGCAAGGATTGTTTGGGTGAAATGGTAGGAGCAGACTATAGCAATGATAGCTGCAAGTAGAAAACACTACTTCTTTTGTTATGCTAGGCCTGGGTAGGGACAGGTGTAGACCTTGCTGTGGGTAAAGAGAATGAAGTGAACCAAAGATAAGCTTCAAAATGAGTGGAAGGTGACAAACAAAGTATTGTGCCTTAGTGGTACCAGCTACACTCCCAGGGGTGTGCTGAGATCAGACACTGATGATCCTCTGGTTAAGTGCCAGGACACAAACAGTGGATTCCAAGTATGTAGATACAAGGAGTAGTGGAGATGTGAGGACTGTGAGATGATCACAAGATAGAAGTAGCGTAAGGAAAGAGGGGATAGGAAGTACACTACTTTATAGTACAGTTAATAGAGTTAAAGCAGAGATAGAATGAGTAATCATGCTGATGAGTGATGAATAAGGTATCTGTGTGGAGATGGTTGAAAAGAGATGAAATGATTATGAGTCAGCTGATTAAGAGATAGAAGGCCCAGGCAAAGGGCATAACAAGAGAGTGGTCTAGACAAGGCTAGAGTACAAGAAGAGCTGAATCTATAGAGACAAGTGAACAAGAGAGTACCCAAGATGCAAGAAGAGCAGAAGCTATGAAGAAAGAGAAGAAAAAGAGGGAAACAAAAGAGGAAATGTAACACCTTACTCTTTTTGTCAAAACTGGTCTTTGATGAAAAGATTAGAGTTTTTTAGAGTTTTAGAGCCTCCCTTCCTTTTCCCTCTATCTTTCCCCACCAAATAAGCCCTTTTTCTCTGGTTTCTCTCTCTAGAAGTTGCAATTTCTAGTTGTATCCTCCTCAAGTCTTCAAGTTTCTGTGCAGTTTTTTTGGCAAATCAGATTATTTTTTCAGTAGCCTAGTTTACTCTTTACTTAGTTTCTTCATTACCTTGGAACAAGTTGATCCAAAAATGGGGTAGTAAGGTATCTGAAAACAAGAGTCTAAAGAGATTAAACAGAATCAAGAAGCATTTTTTCCTTTTTTCTATCAACTTTTTTCAATCATTTACAATGCTTTCTTTTGCTCTAAAAGTTTACAGAAGTATATTTCAGATAATAATGGGTACTGAAGTAGAAGAACTCCTTTTACTTGGCTTTTTGAAGCTTTGCAGCTAAAGACAGGGTAGTGTTACAAAGTAACACTGCTGCACTAGAACCAGTCATGTGACATCATGTGATTGTATACAAGAAACTTCAAATTTGGCTTAACCCTAGTCTGTGGTTTGTTTCCTTTAAAAGTATTTATTATTCCTTTTCCTTAGCAGTGATCATGTGACCATAAGTTATCTGACTAGGATCTTCCCTGGATCTTCCCTGGGAATGCCCATCAGTTTTATCTCCATGAATCTCATCTAGATTTGATCTGGATCTGAATTTGATCTTAGATATATTTGTGGCAGATCTATAGATTGAATCTCATCTGTGGCAGAGATCTCCAGCCTCATGGTACAAGCACCTCTGATCCTGCATTCATTTCATAGTTACTTCTCTTCCATTCTTTCACATCTGTATGGTCTCCTGCCATACTTCTTATTTCTAATTTATATTCTTTATCCTTTTCTATTTATGCCCAGGGCTTAGAATTTCCTGATTAGGTAGTTTCTGTACTTAGTCAGCTTGGTCTGTGCATCAAGGCCCACAATATATAAAGAACAAGGTAGATAGGACTGAATCTCCAGTCTTGCTTACTTAAGCTCTGGTTTAGTGTTGCATTTGAGGGAATATTTCTTTCACATATCACCCATATAATGCCTATCTGCTTTTACAAGTGATCCAGCTTGATTCATCTGCATTCTCTTGTCTAGTTCAGGGCCACTAGTACAAAAGCCCTTAGATTAGGATTAGAAGCAATTTAGCACATCTGCTTGTGCTTCATGCACCACATATGGTAAAGCCAAGCCCCATCCACTCTGGAGTTATCCAGAGTACCCCCAGAGTACATTGCAGTTATAACAATCATAAAGATCTGACAACTCCAGCAGAAAGTGGAAAACTCATAAAATGCAATTAAGAAGCATTATCAAGGGAGCATAAAGCTCAGGCTAGCTAGATCTATGAAATGAAAAACTCAAAAATAAGAACCAAGAAGCATAATTAAGGGAGTATAAAGCTCAAGCCAGCTAAGTCCATAAAAATAAGACTTGTATGATTTTTATCTTCAAAGAAATCATCTCCAGCTTCAGTGCAACTTGCAAACTGAAAATAAAAACTTCTTGAAGGTTTCTTGATTATCCACAATGCAATGGCTTAGTTCTCTTAATGTAAGCTGGTCCATGTTCTAACTAAAACACAACTAGAAATGCATTGACCTAGATCTAACCCCTAGCTTTGGTATGTGCTGACTGATTCTAATCCTGAGTGATGCTTTTGAACTAGTGGCACTGAACTAGGCAATAATAAAGAAAAACAAGCAAGAGTCAAGAGGAAACAAGAACAATAAAGGTTCAAGTGCACAAGACTGGGAAAATCCAGGCTTGAGCTGACCTCCTTTTATATTGTTACAGAATGTGCACAGACCATGTAAATGATGCTGGCCCTAAAGTATTGTACAGTAATCCAACCAATAGCATAAAGAGAGTGGAGATCTAGAAATCCATGATGCAATCATGCTGCATGACTTCATAGTCTAGATTGCTCTAGACTTGTGCCATGTAAAAATGTGAAGGTGTGAAATGTGAAAAGGTGAAATAGTGAAAATGTGAAGGGTCATGTGATGTGACAATGTGAAGAGCTACAGTAGTAAGAAGATAAGTCCAAAAAGAGTAAAATTGAAAAAGTGCATTATAACACTAACAGCAGCAAAGTCTAATCTGTGAAACAACAGGCTCAGTTTTAAAACATGAACTGGTCTGTTTAAGAGTTTCTCAGGATAACCCATAATGTCATGCAGTTCTACAGATACTGCCAAACATGCAGCCATCAACTTGGCTGAGGTAGTTTTTGAATCTACCCAGGTCCTAAAATGTCTGAAATAACTTCTTTAGCTTCTTCTGCTCAATTTTAGGAATGTAAGCTGGTTCATATGAATTTCTTGCCTGACCTGGGTGATAACTTGAAGAAAACTGGGGGTGACAGCAATTGCTGACCAACAAAGGTGGGGAGACAATCACTGAGGCAACAGTTATAGCAACAAACTGCACTGCTCAAGTAAATAGCCTAAAGCAAGTGTTAAAAATCCAACTCTAATCTCAGAGGCAAAGCCTTGAGGGGTATCCACACAAGCAATCAGACCAGAGGAAGAATAATGACAGCAACAAGTGAACAAGGAAACAAGTGCTTTAGACTGGAGAATCCAGTCTAAGTCTTTGCCCTTATATCCTATTAGTTAATGTGCATGGACCATGCCATGAGGCATACATGAGCTAGCTAAATAAAGGAATCAAGCATAGAAAAAGGGGCTAAATGCGAAGCTAAATAGGAAGTGTAATATAATGTAGAGTAAAATAAAAAGTAAATCTTAGCTAGTGGTGTTAGTTCATAACAGTTTCTATTCACAGTTACATAGTATCTTAGTTTTTTCTTTGTCTTCTCTGGGTGACTCCATCACAACTCTGTACCTTGCCCTGCCCTCAATTACTGTTCCTGTTCCTTGTTTTCCTTGCCTCTTCCTGCTGTCATTCAGTTTCAGTCTGACATTATTTGACATTGTCTTCTCTAATATTTCCATTCATATCCAGGTTGCATTGGCATCTGCCTTCACTTCTAAGACAACTCCTTTCACAACTCCTTTCCTTCTTTAGATAATTCACTCCTCCCAAGGTATAAGTACAGTAGTTCTGTATCCTGTGCCTTAGTTCAAATATCAACAAAGAATACTCTTATCTTGACTTTGTCCTTACTCTGACCAAGCTACCCAGCTTACTCTCTGACCCCCTGGTTAACTTCAGAATCCATCTGGGCCTGAATGACCTCTTTAAGGAAATCTTAAGGACCTGCTCTTATTATGACTAGGCTTGATGCTCCTTGTCTCACCTGTTCCTCACATTGAGTGCTGAGACTGCTCTCTCCTCTACCTCTGACCCTTCCACAAATCAGGACAAAGCTATGCAAGAATGCACCACATAAGGTGATGCCAAGTCCCATTCAACCAATGAAGCCCTTCTTGACCCTTCCCCAGAAACCTCCAGATCTTTTTGGAAGCCTCTAAAGTTTATACCCCCTGTTGGAATCAAGCTCCATTAATGCACTTGAATCTGACCTCTACTCCTAGCAATAAGGGTTCCATTTATGTAGTAATAAGGAAATAGTTTTTAACACAAGGGGAGAAATAGTAAGGTATGTGTTGGTTTTATTCTATTGGCAAACTGTGCACCCATCAACATATTGTTATACAAAGTAGGCAAGGCTGGGCCACCAAGAGTTATTGGCAAGGAGTTGTCAGGTTTTGAGATAACCTGGGTGGCCAGCAAGAGAGTGGTTATGGTATCTTTCAACCAGGAAATAACAAGGGTCTGCATTGGCAGGAACATAGACTCTGTTGTTAAAGGTGAGAAGTCCATTGTGGTATTGCCAGTGACAGAATCAAGAGGTGAGATTGGAGGAAATTGGGGTGTCAAGGAATTGAAGTATCTCAACCACTAGTTCATTGGCATCAGATGCTAAGCTAATCTGAGACTTTAGAGTTACATCAATCAGATTAATAAAGAGATTTGGAGAAAGAAGCATGATTTTGGTGTTATTCAAGTCACCTTTAGGGCAAAGGTCAGGGCAATGGAATAAAGCATCCAGCCCTGCAAAGGAAGATCCTGAATTGTGGAATAACTATAGATCAAAGTTAGCTAAATCTAATAATCACTGGGCTTGGTAGCAATTAAGCTATTGGGGAGACTCAAAACAGATAAGGCCCTTGTGATCTGTGAACTCTTGAACTGGAGTAGTGGATCTGCAGAGATAGTGTCTCCAAGCCTTCAGGGTGTGGATAATAGCAAGAAGCTCTTGGTTATAAATATTATAGTTGTGTTCACAGGGTTAAATAACTAAGAAAGGTAGGAAATCAGATACCAATCACTATTGGCATTGGTCTGGAGGAGTATACTACCTGATAAGCATCAGTGGTAATAGCAAATGGCTGGGTTAAGTTTGAAAGTTGTAATACCAGTTTGGACAAAAAAAGATCTTTGAGCAAATTAAAAGCTCTCTAATAGCTAGGGGACCAGTTCCAGGGGAAATTCTTTTTGATAAGGTCCTATCACATCCCATGCCAATGGGTCAACTCTGCTATGTCTCCAGTGCAACTCCAGTTACTTTCATGCTTTAAGCTGCATATTTCCTGGTTCCCTTTACCTCTGTCTTTTCCTATCTAATGTTGATTACAACTTTACCTATGCTAACTCCATATCATTCTGATACAACTCTGTAGTTCCTCCAATCTCACTTCCTGTTC
>JBBPKN010001015.1:0-23068 GCA_038089275.1 Pulveroboletus cf. rosaemariae | reverse complement strand
TGAAAGTTACTGTACTTTTAATTTGAAAGATATTACTAGTACTTTGTATAGCCTTTTTTTTACCTTAAATACTTCCTGGACCCTTCAAGGCATGCTTTCAATTAATTTCTAAAATTCTTCAACTAGTATTCTCTTTTAATTTATCTTAATTCTATTTTATAACTTCTTTATATTTTTAAAAGAGATTTTATACTCTACAAGTCTTTTTTTAAGATATCATCAGAGATATTTAATGGAGTTGAGATCAGAAGACTATGCAGGCTATATTATAGTTTTAAAATCCCACTTTTCCAGCCATTTCCTGATCTTTTTGTAAGTATGCTTAGAGTTATTATTCTGCTAAAAGATAGTATTAGGAGAATTAAGATCATAATACTGCATAGCTTCTAGCAGTTTATTCTTTAAAATTTTAAAATAAAGATTACCATTTATTTTACCATCTATTTTGATAGCATAGCCAATTTTCTCCCAAGTCATATAGCTTCAAATCATTATAAAGCTTCTATCATACTTGGTGATATTTTTTACCAGCCTATTATTAAGTCTTTTATCTGGCTTTTTCCATATTCATTTTTTTTAATTTGATTTCAAATAATTGATTTTGATCTTATTAAATCATATTATTGACATGCATTTTTCACATAAAGGCATCTGCTACTGCTGAATAAAGTGAGACTTATCCTAATTCTAACCCCATCTGAGGGTACTTCTTCTACTAAGTGAGCTTTTGTGACTAGTGGCTCTAACTAGGCAAGTGAAAAAGGAAGAAATAAGTCTAATCAAAACTGTGAAGGGACAAGCTCCAGCCAGGCCTTAAGAAAGAATCCCCAAGAGATCACTTGTGAAAGCCCAAGGTTCAAGTAATGAAGACTAAAGAGCCAGCCCTCTATACTCTCACCCTTATATATTGTCTAAGGACTACTGCTGACTAATACATGAGCTACTAATCAGGAAATGCCCCAAACCCTGGGCTAATAGATAAGAAAAGAATGAGGACAAAGCATAAAGCAGAAATGAAGAAATGCCAGCAAAGAGCAGGTATGGATATAAAGGAAGAATGAAAGAGAAGGCATAGCCTTGGAATGGAAGTGCAGGGTCAGAGGTGCTGCATCCATGAGGATGGAGATCTCTGCCACAGATGAGATCCAATCTAAGGTTCTGCCACAAATGCATCTAGAGTCTAGATTTAGATTCAGATCCAGATTTAAAATGAGATACATGGAGATAAAGATAAAGGGCAGTTCCCAGGAAGATCCAGGGAAGATCCATGTCAGGTGACTAACTGTCACATGACCACTGCTGGGAAAGGAGGATAATAAATACTCTTAAAAAATAGAATTATGGACTAGGATTAAGCTGAAAAAAAGGTTCCTTGTGCATGATCACATAATGTCATGTAACTGGTTCTAGTGCAGCAGTGTCACTTTGTAACAATTATTATCTTTTTTCAATCCTTTATAGTTCATTTCTTGTAAGCATATGCAAGATTCAACTAGAGTTTGTGATATTTTGGTAAAAAAAATTGTTTTAACTTGAAAACAGCTTTTATGCCACTTTTTTTCAAGTGATAGCAGATAGTGTTGGGATAAAGGGGTTAACTAATGATATCAGATAGTGTTTTGATTACTTGAATAACATTTTATACTCTATAAGAGAGATAAAGTAAATAGTATGGTAAATATTAATAGAAGAAAGCTTGAATAAACAATTATCAATGGATTTTTGAAGGTCTGGATGCTCTTGGAAAGATAGCCTTGATATAGTGGCACATTTAAAACCAACCTGGGTGGCAATAATATAAGCTAAGTGACTAATATCAAGTTACAGTAACTTCAAAAAGCATTTCAATACCTAATTTAAATCCAGGGCATAAAGTATCCTGCAAACACCCATGGGAATTTTGTTTTGCTTTGAGGAGACCAAACATAGTGCTTACTCTTGGCTACCATTTGGCCCTTATGTAATGTGATTTGGCCCAGTGGATGTGGAGATATGATCATTTGAAAACAGAGACTTTATTGAAATACTTTATGTACTTTTGATTATTAAGATATAATTAGTACTTGGTATAGCCTGTTATAATGCACTTTTTCATACTATATGTTTTTTGCATTTCTAACACCATGTTTACTCTTCACAATGTCACATTATGTAACCATTTCATATCTTTACATTTTAATTTTTTCACTATTTCACATTTTCATATTTCACTGGTCTAAACTGGTCTAGGCCATGAGGTCATACCTTATGTTTTACATGTGTATTTCTAGGTCCCCACTCCTTTTTCACTATTGAATAGCTTACTGTACAATAGTTTAGGGCCAGCCTATCTTACATGATCTGTGCATATACTTGTAGTTTATATAAATAGAGTATGCAAGCTGGAACTCCCCAGTCTTGTACACTTGAGCCTTGTAGCTTTTTCAAGTTCAAGCCTTCTCTATTCTTTGCCTAGTTCTTATTCCTCTAAGTTCAAAGGGATTACTTGTCTTCATTAGTCTTGGAGAAGCATACACAGAGGTGCTTATCATTTAGGATTAAGAATGCTAGTTAGTGTTTCATAGCCACCCTTTGCTTTAGGAACTGCTTTAATTCTTCTAGGCATGCTTTCAATTAATGCCTGATATTTCTTCACTGGTATTTTCTTCCACTTGATCTTAATTCTATTCTAAAGCTCCTTTATTTCCTTAAAGGGTTTTTATACTCAGCAAGCCTCCTTTTAAGGTACCACCAGAGATGTTCAATGGTGTTGAGATCTGGAAACTGTGCAGGCCATATCATGGTTCTAAAACCCTGTCCCTCTAGCCATTCCTTGACCTTTTTGCAGTATGCTTGGAATTATTATTTTGCTGAAAAATGACATTAGAAGGATTAAGATCATAATATTTCATGGTTTGCAGAAGTTCTTCCTTCAAAATTGCCATATACTATTTAGCATTCATTCATTCCTCAATCTCACTCAAAACTCCCACACCATTCCATTCAATATAGCCCTATATCATGAGTAATTCTTCTTTAAACTTAACTGTACCTTTGATCTCTTTGAAAGTTATTCCCTTTTCTTTCTTTTTTTACACATATTCTTGTTCATCTGATCCAATCCTGTTGATTTTAATCTCATCTGACCAAATCACCCTCTTTTAGTCCTTTACAGTCCAATGCTGGTACTTTAGAGCAAAGGCCAATCTTTTTTTTCTATAAGCAGCAGAGAAAAGAGGTTTTTTCTTCTTTATTATAGCTTTTAGAGAGGCTTCTGTTATGGACTTGCATGGATTTGATACATTGCTAACCCTAACCAGACCTGAAGTAGGGCTCAGAGTTGAAAAGAAAAAAGATGATATAGAAAGTATGAGTAAATACTATACTATTTAATACAAGTACTTATAGTGGCTCAAAAAACTGACCCAATATTTGCATGTTTTGCACTAAATGCAATGGCTATCAATAACTACTAATTATCATGCTGGACCATGAGTGTGTGAAATGCAGTACTTGCTCTTGGCTTTCTATTGTTACAATAATTAAAGCATTTGGTTATGTTTTGGTAACATGGCAACCATATCAAAATGATAACTTATTGAGACAGTTTTTTGACTTTGAATTCCCATTACATATATTGGACTTTAAAGTGCTGTAAGATGATTATATATCTTAGGTAAGTAATATATTATGTCACTCTTATATCACCAATTAGCCTGCAGCATATATAAACCCTACCATCACAAATAAATTCCCTTATCTTTATTATGAAACATCTTTTTGCTACTCAAAGAAATAATATCATTTCTCTTGCCTCTCTTGATCTTTCCTGTAGGAAAATTGCATCTCAAACTGATCTAGGGAAGTCTACTGTGACTAGGGTCCTTCAGGAAATCCAACCAGAGAAGAAAAATAATTATGGTGATTATTCTTCAAAGCTTTCTTCTACCAACAAGTGTGCTATTGTTTAACAAATTCTTACTGGAAAGGCCAGTAATGCAGTTCAGGCCACTCATTTCATCAATTCTATTGTCAGCACTCCTGTCAAGCCCACAAACAGTTAGGAATACCCTCAAGAAAGCTTCTCTAAAAGCTGTGATAAAGAAGAAAAAATCTCTTTTTTTTGCTATCCATAGAAAAAGCAGGTTGGCCTTTGCTCTGAAGTACCAGCATTGGACTGTGGAGGACTGGAAGAGGGTGATTTGGTCAGATAAGACTAAAATCAATAGAATTGAATCAGATGGACAAGAATGTGTATGAAAAAAGAAAGGAGAGGAGATAAGTTCTAAGGAAATCAAAGTACAGTCAAGTTTGGAGAAGGATCACTCATGATATGGGGCTGTATTGGATGGAATGGTGTGGGAGTTTTGAGTGAGGTTGAGGAAAGAATGGATGCTGAATAGTATGTGGCAATTTTGAAGAAAAGATTATTGCAGAGCATGGAGAATTCTGGAATTCCTTCAGATAAAATCATCTTTCAGTAAGATAATGATCCCAAGCATATCTCTAGAAGAGCTCAAATCTGATTTAAGGGGCAATATATCAAGCTTCTGGATTGGCCTACTCAATTTTCAGATCTTAATCCTATTGAACACACTTGGGGTCATTTGAAAAGATGCCTTTCAGATTATAAAAGGACACCTACGGAGTTCATCAATTATGAAATAGAGTGGTGGTAGAGTGGGAAAGGGTTTCTGTAAAGGAGTGTCAAAAATGAATAGAAAGCATACCTAGAAGGATTCAAGCAGTTATCAAGGTCAAGGGAGGTCATATCAGATACTAAATACCATATCCTATTTAAAATCAAAAAACTGTCTCAATGAGTTATCATTTTGATATGGTTGCCATGTTACCAAAACATAACCAAATGCTTTGATTATTGAAACAATAGAAATCCAAGAGCAAGTACTGCATTTCATACACTCATAGCCCAGCATGATAATTAGTAGTTATTGATAGCCATTGCATTTAGTGCAAAACATGCAAATATTGGGTCAGTTTTTTGAGCCACTGTAAGTAGCCATCAATAAAGGTAATGAAATAGTAATGTCTGATGCAAGATGTTATCTCCATTGGTTTGCAAATGTCTAAATATGTCTGGTGAAGGACATGAGGTGATTTTGTGTCCAATTTGGTAGAGATAACAGTATAATGCTGCTTTTCACCAAGATAGGATTTATAACAATTGATGTACTTCACCTGCTTATTAATGTCCATTTCTGTAACCATGTCCTTTTAGTACATCTTGAAAACTGTGCTAGAATACATATGGTCAAATCTATAATGCCAGGTGTTAAGGCTGGCCTTGGATACTTTAAAGTAAGTTATATAAGTGAATAAAGAATGGTTCAGATCAAGAAAGTGCAAGAAAAAGTTTATAATGCAGGCTCTTTGATTCTCAATGTAGTAAAGTACTTTTAGCACATAAAGTGAGTTGCATTTGTGTCCTATACCAACTGTCTAATCTCCATCCTTGATATAGCAGGTTATGTTATTGAAGACTACTTGTATTTCATGCTTGGCAAGGTACAAAACAGATACAAGGTTGCTATCAAAAGCAGGTACATATAATATATCACAGAGTATAGTCTTACTAACCTGATTATTTTTAAGTTGCAGATTAAGGCCTATGTGCTCAACACTAAGTGCATGAAAGATCCATTACTAATAATAACAGATTAAGAGAAGCTAAAGGGATAGTAGATTTTAAACCTAGAGCATTATGAGCTTATATAAGCAGATATCCCAGAATCAATAATCCAATCCTTTTGCAAGGCTTGGACATCCTTATATGCCATAACAAGTCAAAAAGAAGATAAAGAATTGCTTATGGCTGTTAAAGCAATCCAAGCTATTAGCTTACTGCCTTCTTCCTTAGGTTTTGCTCAGTCAAGTGTTTGATCCGACTTCCTTTTCCTCTTGGATGTCTTCTAGTGAATAAACTTATTGATAAATGGCCTAATTTGCTATAGTAAGAGTATTTTTCTTTTCTTTTTTTGCTCCTCAGCCTTATCACCTTTTGCTCTATATTTCATCATGGCCTTGGCCATCAATGCAGCCTGTGCTGCAGACTTCTGGATTCACTTTTCAATGAAAACTTGGGCAATAATATAGTCCATTAATAGCTTGTCACTGGTAAACATAGAAATGATGCAAAGTATTGAATAGAAAAATAGTAAGGAGATTACCATAACTACAGCAGCAAGAGGGTTGTCAAGGGACTAACCAAGAGTGGTCAGAATGTTTACCTTTTGTCATATCAAGTTCAACTGTGTTTTTATTGGAAAATCATTTAATAGATTACTATGGAATAGTTTATTGATCAGGTAAGTGATTAACTACTTTCCTTTTTCTTCATAGTGCTTACTTAGCATTTGCCAGACCATCTGTGCCATTGTAGTATAAAGTACCCCACTAAGAGATTTATTCTTTAAGATTAGTATAATTTATACATAGGCCTTCTTTTCCTTCTTAAGTCACTCTAAATACTTGGTTGAACATGTTGCCATGTTAGGTTTGCTTTCTTCACCACTAACAACTCCCCAGAGGCCTCAGACATCAAGAATGGTTTGAATGCAGAATTCCCATGTCTGAAAATTTGTACCATTATTGTTATAATGCACTTTTTCATACTTTATTTTTTTTGCATTTCTGACACTATGTTTACTCTTCACATTGTCACATCATGTGACCACTTCACATCTTCACATTTCACTAGTCTAAACTGGTCTAGACTATGAGATTATACCTTATGTTTTACATGTGTATTTCTAGGTTTCTATTATATTCTGTATCTCCAACTCAATTCCAACCCGATTTCAACCAGATTTATGACTGGTTCTAGCACCCAGTAAGCCAATCTAGCCCTCTGGCTCCCCTCCAGGCAACTCTGGCCCTCTGTCACCATTCCATTCCATCCCAGCTATGCATATATGCTTTCCATCTTTCATTAATATATACTTCCCCAGCCCTCTGCTCCTGCTCTGTTCTATTCTGTTTTTAGTCCTATCTCTGTTCCAGTTAAATATTACCTTAGTTTCACTTCATCTTCTCTAGACCACTCCATCATAACTCCATTTCAGTTCTGCTCTCAGTTATTGTTACTGTTAAAACTTTCCATTCTTCTCAAAGAGACTGTTAAAACCTATGCCGAGATGAGTATACTTTTAACCAGTTCCTCTTGTAATTGAAAACCTTGACACTGAAGGTAGATCAGAACTCTGGGTGCTCCAGGGAATTCCAGGGATATCTGGGAAGGGTTTCAATGGTTGAATGGGACTTGGCTTTACCTTATGGGGTGTGCCCTTGTACTTCTCTGTTGTCCTGATTTACATAGGTGTCAGGGTGGGTAACAAGGCCAGTCATGGGGGTGAGGCTTTATGACTCCTTTGAGGATATCGCATAGTCTTGGAGGTATTCTGGGGTAACCCAGAGGGTCGGAGTGAGCCCAAGGGCTCATGCAGTGTGAGGACGACAACAAGAGGGTTCTGGTGTTTTTACCAATATTCATACTGAGGTACAAGATACAAAACTACAGTACTTATACCTCAGAGAAGCAGAACTATCTAGGAGTGTAATGAAATGAGACAGGTGCAGGCTCAGAAGCAAAGCAGATGTCTAGGTATTTAGGAAATGAATGAAGATGTCAAGAGACAATGTCCAATCATGTCAGACTGAAACTGAAAGGTGACAGGATGAAACAGGGGAGAGCTAGGAACAGGAACGGAATGGGAATAGTAACAATGATGGTAACAGTGGCTGACTGGGAAACAGTAACAGAGTTATAGCAGGAAGGTCTAGAGATGACGAAGGGAAACTAGGGTAATACTTAACTGGAGCAGAGATAGACTAGAAGCAGGATGGGCAGAGTGGGCACAGAAGTCCAGGGGAGCATTTAATGCTGAGGGGCAGGAGTACACACACATAGCTGGGGAAGATAGGTATAAAGACCAATTGCAAGCCAGGTTGGAATGGGGTTGAAGTTCGGATTGGAGGTCCGGGATATGACAGTTACTATTACTGTTACAAATGTAACATTCAGATGCACAAGAGTCACATGACAAGCATGTGACCATGAGACTTTATTGCCAAACAAGGATAAACCCTAGAATATGGTTAAGTTGTTATTCAAAGTATTCCCTTGAATTTGGGCACAGCTTATGGTTGGATCTAGTATCTTAGATGACAGATACATCTCCCAATCTTATCTCTGATGAATCTGAATCTCAATCTAGATGAGGGTCAGATCTGATCTGTGGCAGATCTCTAGATGGGATCTCCTCAGCCTCATGACTAAGAGTATGGTTTAATCTCTGCTTACCCTAGACCCTTGACTTCCATTTCACACTGCCTTTCCATTCTACACTCCTTATTCACATGGCCCATTTAGTCATACCCTTTACCCTTGCCCTATGCCCTATTTCCATATTTAATATTGTGCTGGAGAGACTAGGTGATCTGTGTGCCATTGACTATAGTATAAATAGTAGGTAGTTCCTTGGTTAAGGCTCCCTAGCCTTAATCACCTGTTATCCTTATACCGAAACCATACCTCCTTCAATATAGTCATTTTCTTCCTAACTAGTGGTATGGCTCCTCAGGCCTTGCTAGCTTGAGTCCACACACTGTTCTTCCTTCTATTCAATCTGAATCTGACAATGAAACTAACACACCTTATCAAGGCAGATCATTTAGGGTTAGAATGGGTTATTCAGAAGATCAACACTGCAACACTTGATTAAGGCTACCCCTTACTTGATCAGGTGCAGTGTTTGTCTACCCTGAGCTTTATTAACATCTTTGTGGAAGTTTCAATGATGAAGAGAGAATTTATACTGCATAGCAAAACAAAAACAGTCCCCCTTCACATATTATAACTGACACTGACATTGGGACCTGAGCACATCCTTAAACTACTTTAGCCTTTGAATAGAGGTCATCTTCAGATCTAAGCATGTCATAAAAAGGCTGCAGACATAGGCACATCAGTAAATGGCCTTGGACACAATGGATGCTGGTTTGTAAGGAAGTGAGTAACTTGTCAATACTCTGGTGCTACTGGTTGGTATCATTAGATCTGGGCACATCACTAAAAGGCCACTCTGGATCTGGGCATATCTTGAAACTGCCACTTTATCCCTCCTGTCTTTGTTTATGGGTGTTATATAATCCTTATCACCAAAAACTGAAACCTAGGTCAAACCATCATTACAAACTGAGCTCACAATGAGCAATTCAGAAAACATAATGAAAAGAAAATATATATCATTATGAAGGTTTGCTGAAGAAAGCCTTGCTGCTGAAGAACCTCTATAGATGAAGAAAGAGTAGAGACTTTGGATAGAGTCTTAGGCCTTGCTGCCATTTGGATTCTGTTCACAGATGTTTCAAGGGTTCATCAAACCCTTTGGTCAAAACCATCTTGGAGTTTTATGGTGTCTCATAATCATCAGTACATTTGGTCAAATGGTGAACTGGAAAGTTCTAAAACTAAGACTAGACCAGCTCATGTCAGAAAACTGAGTACATATAGGAAAGTAGATTGAAGAAGCCAACACTCTCTGAGTTGTAGAAAAGAAAGTTCAATGAAGTTGATCAAAGAAAGCCTTGGATGAGGAAGAATTAAAATAAGACCAAGAACAATCTGGACATGATAGAAGTTTTGGCTTTTAGGTTGAACAGACCACAATGTCTATAAATGAAGATCCAAGGACTGCAATGTTGTTAAACAAAGAATTGTATTTGAAGAAAAGTGTCAAGACTAGAAAGAAAGATTGATAACCATGACTAGATTGGTCAGCCTAGGGTGTAACCAATCATTGCTGGGATCTAGGAGGATATGAGAAGGTTTACTCCAATCAAAGTCAAGAACATGCTTAGTATCTGGATCAACAAGAGTCCAAAATGACAGAAAACTATCAAAGTCATTGAGTAGGTGAAATCAGATGAAAGTTGAGGTTAATACCTTGATGAGTAGAAAGGGAGTAACTGAAAGGTATAAGTCTTGAAGTATCAGACAAAAGGTGTAAAAGCTGAGTAGAAAGGAAAACAAGCAAAAGCAAAGTACTGTGAAGAAGAATATCAAAGATTTCAAGAAGATTGAGGATAATAATCAGGTCTTGTCGGCCTATAGCATAACCATTCATTGCTGAAGATCTGGGATGAGATTTGAAGGTTTACTCTTGGAATTGGAAAAAGTTTTGATTCACAGGAATGCATTCAGAGAAGCAAGATCAAGTTGAAGAATCAGTCAGGAGAATTCTAGCAGGAAGTTTGGGTGGTTTATTCCATTGAGCAACCAATTGAAGATTATCAAGAAAGTCTATTTGCTAGAAGGTCACCCCTGAAGAGGGGATGATGATAAAGGTTCAACACTTGATTATGCTATTCAGAGAATGTTTGATGAAGAAAATAGTCAAGCACAAGGAAGACAAGTATTCAGCCATGGACACAAAGAGAAATGGTTATACCTGTGAACAAGAAGAGAAGCAGGTTTGAAGAAAGTCTATTTTAGAGTTGAACAAGCATTACCAGACAAAAGAAGATTTATCTCTGAGTAGAAAGTAATTGCAAGAAGTTCAGAAGAATCTGAAATGATTTAAAACTATAGAGGCAGTTCTACATCTGCATTATCAAAAGTAATTCCAGGAAGAAAGTCATCAAAGTACAAAGTTGAAGAAAAATTTGCAGTGCCAGATTCTAGTTTTGTGCATCATATACCAGGCATCAAAGAGTAAAGAAGTATTTGACAATGGAAAGATGAATAGTATTCCAACAAGGATCCATTTAAAGAATCACAATCAAGAGTTTAATCAGAGAAGATATGAAAGTCAATTCACTAATATCACAAAGAAGAATGCTGGCTGTCCATTGATCTATTTCCTGCAGGAAATGATGTGGATGAAGTAGCTGCAGAGAGCTTCTCAATACCCAGGAAGCAAAGCAATAATCAGAAGTTATCCAAAAGAGTTCAAGAACATGGTTTTCAAGAATTGGACTGAGATGTCTTAAAACTATTTGTTTCAGAGTTTAGATGAGAAGAAAGGTTAAGTAAGAGAAAGCTAATGACAATGCAGTTAGCCTCCATATGAGCAGAGCAGTCAGTCATCTAGGCAAGTAACTGAAAGATTTAGTATTCAAGTCACAAGAGTTCTAAGCATAACATAAAACTGTTTTGGTGCTATGGATTATCCTATGAAACCCTTAGTCTGCAATGACTTCAAACTATGATATACAGGTCTAAAGAAGATTTAACAAGTAATTGCAAGTATAAAAAGTCAGAAGGCAATCAGGCATACCTCTGTGATAAAAGTTGGCAAAAATTGATCAAGATAGTACTTGAGCAAGTGTAAAAAGTTAGAAGGTTATCAAACATACCTTTGCAAGAGTCTAGAAAGTTATTAAGATTGAATATCTTCAATAGATCAAGTCCTTAACATGACTATAAAAGGTTTATTTCAGAGTTTTCAGAGGCAGTAATGCAAGAAGCTGCATAATCAAACTTCTAGGTCATATTTCCATTAATTCCGACATTCCTTGTTCATTCAGCAAACCATCACTCAGTCCTTAATTGGATTTGAGATTTGTTGAAACAAGAAGCCTGGTTGAAACATACCAGTATATTAAGAAGCAAGAAGTTTTCATTGCAAAATTGTTAAATTTTTTCTGAAAGAAAGTCCTTGTTCTAGTGGAAGATCGCTTGCTTATTCAAAGCATATTTTCTCAGAATGAGAAAATCTGAAGAGGGGATAGTAGAGAATAGGTGAATGTAGTGAACCTCCTCTTCTAGGAAGAAGTTATTCAACAACAAAGAGCAATTCTCAAGAAAGAATATTTTTTTATGCTTTTCAAACCTTAGAGCTTCTTGGTCTATGCACTTTTTCTTTTCTTTTCTATTTATTTCAGAGTTTCAGAGCACAATGAAACCGTATTCCGATGATGGGTTTCAAGACCTTATATGAAAAGGCAAAAGACATACAGGCAATCCAAAGTTTTGCCCTTGAAAAGGGGATAGTGTTATAAATGTAACATTCAGATGCACAAGAGTCACATGACAAGCATGTGACCATGAGACTTTATTGCCAAACAAGGATAAACCCTAGGATATGGTTAAGTTGTTATTCAAAGTATTCTCTTGGATTTGGGCACAGCTTATAGTTGGATCTAGTATCTCAGATAACAGATGCATCTTCCAATCTTATCTCTGATGAATCTGGATCTCAATCTAGATGAGGGTCAGATCTGATCTGTGGCAGATCTCTAAATAGGATCTTCTTGGCCTCATGACCAAGGATATGGTTTAATCTTTACTTACCCTAGATTCTTGACTTCCATTCCACATTGCCTCTTCATTCTACACTCCTTATTTGCATGGCCCATTTAGTCATACCCTTTACCCTTGCCCTATGCCCTATTTCCATATTTAATATTGTGCTGGAAAGACTAGGTGATCTGTGTGCCATTGACTATAGTATAAATAGTAGGTAGTTCCTTGGTTAAGGCTTCCCAGCCTTAATTACCTGTTATCCTTATACTGAAACCATACCTCCTTCAATATAGTCATTTTCTTCCTAACTAGTGGTATGGCTCCTCAGGCCTTGCTAGCTTGAGTCCACACACTGTTCTTCCTTCTATTCAATCTGAATCCAACAATGAAATCAATGCACCTTATCAAGGCAGACCATTTAGGGTTAGGATGGGTCATTCAGAAGATTAACACCACAACAATTACTATTCCCACTCCTGTTTCTTGTTTCCCCCTTGCTTTATCCTGTTATCCTTCAATTTTAGTCTGACATGATTGGATACTGTCTTTCCTGACATTTCCATTTGTTTCTTAGATATTTAGACATCTGCTTTACTTTTGAGTTTTGCACCTGTCTCACTTTGCTACACTTCTAGATAGTTCTGCCTCTCTGACATATCCCATGCCAATAGATCAACTCCACTATGTCTCTAGTGCAATTCCAGTTGCTTTTATGCTTTAAGCTACATATTTCCTAGTTCCCTTACCTCCATCTTTTCCTACCTAATGATTGTTTCCAACTTTACCTACACTAACTCCATATCATTCCAATATAACTCCATAGTTTCTCCAATCTTACTTCCTGTTCCTATTTCTTTCTGCCTCACTTCTCCCTGTCATTATTTAGTTTTAGTTTCACATTATTTGATGTTGTCTTCTCTGACATCTCCATTCATATCCAGGATGCATTGGCACCTGCTTTACTTATGAAACAACTTCTTTTATATCTTCATTTTCTCCTTAGATAATCTACCTCTCTAAGGTATAATTACTGCAGCTCTGTATCTTGTACTGGAGTTTGAATATCAATCATAACATGACATAATAATCTCCTCAGACTCTCTTCTGCCTCATGACTTGATGTTGTACCCTACTCTATAAAATGCAACTGATGATGCATTGACCTAAATCCTATACCTAGCCTTGATATGTGCTGACTGATCTTAATCCTGGGTAGAGCTTTTGAACTAGTGGCTCTGAACTAGACAATAGTAGTGAAAAGGTAAGAGCCAAGGAAGAACAAGAACTGGAAGGTTTAAGTGCACAAGACTGGGAAAACCCAGGCTTGAGCTGATCTCCTTTTATATTGCTACATACTGTGCACAGACCATGTAACTGCTGCTGGCCCTAAAGTATTGTACAGTAAGCTATCCAATAGCAATAAGAGAGCAGGGACCTAGAAATACATAAGACAAACATAAGGCATGACATCAGAGTCTAGATTGCTCTAGCTTTGTGCCATGTGAAGATGTGAAATGTGAAAGGGTGAAATGGTGAAAAAGTGAAAAGATAAAAAAGTGAAGATGTGAAATGGTCACATGATGTGACAAGGTGAAGAGCTACAGTAGTAAGATGATAAGTTCAAAAAGAGAAAAAATGAAAAAGTGCATTATAACACTCTAAGTCTGACAACTTACTTCATGACTTGATGTTATACCTCTTGTTGGAAAAAGCCCTATTGCCTATCCTGGATCTCCAGTAGTTTCTGACCCCTCTGTAAATCAGGGCACCTGGTAATAGCATAAGGGCATACCACATAAGGTAAAGCCAAGCCCTGTCCACTCCAGAGTTATCTGAAGTACACCTGGAGTATGTTGCAATTTTATAACAGTATATTCAAACTCCCACTTGTGCTGGTACTGCTATCATGTCTATCTGTGTAACTAGAGCTTGCTCTTGTGCTGTCCTAGATTAGTTCAAGAGTTTCTCTGCCTGCCATGTTCCAGGCTCAGCCTCATAGGCTTCTGCTCCCTCCCACTCATTCATATCTAGTGCTCCAGTTAATGAAGCCCCTGATGGTTTCAAGGTTCCCCAACCTTCCCACACCCCTGACAACTGTGGTGCCCAGCCAGAAGTACCAGATGAATCCAGAGATGATCCCTCCAATGAATATTCCAATATTCTGGTAAATGACCCCAAACCTTTTCCAGACCCAGAACCTATTCCCATTCACCATGATACTATCACTGATCTCACTAGCACCATTCATTGATTAGCTTGCTCTTTCCATCATACCCCTGAAACATCATAGCATACTAAAATATGTGAACTAGACCAGTTTGATGGAACTGACCCCTGAAAGCTCCGCATTTTTCTGGTGCAATATGAATTAAACTTCCAGGATCATCCCAAAGCCTTTGCCAATAATCAAGCCAAGGTCACTTATGCTCAGTTCTATCTTAAGGGCATGGTATTGAAATGGTTTGAGCCTAACCTCCTTACTAAAGACCCTGACTTCTGCCCCTTGTGGATGGACAATTATAAGGAGTTTATTTAGGAACTCCAGACCAACTTTGGACCCCATGATCTGGTCAGAGATGCAGAGCACCAGCTAGATCAGTTGACTATGAAGGATGGTCAATGAATCAACAAATATGTAGTTGAGTTTAACAAAA
Source organism: Pulveroboletus cf. rosaemariae (assembly GCA_038089275.1). Classification (NCBI taxonomy): domain Eukaryota; kingdom Fungi; phylum Basidiomycota; class Agaricomycetes; order Boletales; family Boletaceae; genus Pulveroboletus; species Pulveroboletus cf. rosaemariae. The sequence continues at coordinate 8,170 of JBBPKN010001015.1, read as the reverse complement.
TTGCATCCCAAGTCCAGGGTTACAGAGAAGATACCCTTTATCACTACTTCTATAATGGTCTCCCAGACTGCATCAAAGATGATCTTTCCCATGTTGGCAAGCCCCTGACACTCATTGAGCTGCACCAGCTGGCTTAGACCATTAATGCTCATTACTAGAAGTGCAAATCTGAAATCAGCCAACAAGGAAGGTTATCTCACCCATCCAAATCATCTGATAAACCCTCTGTATCCTCCACTTCAACCTCCAGCTCTAATGAATCAAGGAACAAGTCAGCTATTTTCACTGGCTTCTCCAAGTTATCCATTCCCCAGAAACAGAACTTATTATCCAAGCTTGGTAAGGATGATAAGCTCACTACCAAAGAATGCAAGTGTCAACTGGAGAATCACCTCTGTTTGTTCTGTGGTATTGTGGGGCATATAGCAAAGGACTGCCCCAAGTCTTCCTCCAAGGTGGCCAAAGCTCATGCTGCCAAAACCTCTGCTCCAGAAACCAAACCAGAGACCTCTGTCTCAAAGGCAAAAAAAATAGTCTGCAGCCTCTGTGTCTCCACACAGGCTGGAGATTGCATTGATCCTTCCTGTGCTTTACTGGAGGTTAGACTTAATGCATCCATTCTTTTAGATAATGCTTCACCTATGCCTCTTGTCACCCTTGTTTCACATGAAATTCCTCTGTTTTCCACCCTGATTGACTCTGATTCTTTAAATTGCTTCATAGACACCAAGTTAGTCAGTACTTATAATCTTTCAACTTATTCCATTCCTCCATTGAAGCTCTGACTTTTTAATGGCTCTTCCAACTCTATGATTACAAATGCCATTAACCTTTCCATTTGTTTTGAAACCAGTGATATCACTTTGATGACACTTTATGTTACTCCATTGGATGAATCTAGTTCTCTCATTCTAGGACACAACTGGCTTGCCTGCTACAATCTGTTGATTGACTGGATATCAAGTCATATCTTGTTCTGATCATTTAAACCAAATATGCCAATATGTTATATCCCAGACCTTCAACCCAATTCCAACCCCATCCTAACCTGGCTTACAATTGGTCTTTGTACCTAGTAAGCTACTCTAGCCCTCTGACTCCCCTCCAGGCAACTCTGGCCCTCTGTCACCATTCCAGTCTCCCCTAGCTATGCATATATGCTTCCCACCCCTCAGCATTATATGCTTTCCCAGGCTTCTGCTTCCACTTCACCCCATTCTGTTTTTAGTCTATCTCTGCTCTAGTTAAGTACTACCCTAGTTCCACTTCTTTGTTTCCAGACCATCCTGGTATAACTCTGTTACCATTCCCATTTTTAGTTACCATTACCATTACCATCACTATTACTATTCCTGTTCCATTCCTGTTCCTTGCTTCCCCCTGTTTCATTCTGTCACCCTTCAGTTTCAGTCTAACATGATTGGATATTGTCTTCCCTGACATTTCCATTCATTTCTTAGATATTTAGACATCTGCTTTGCTTCTGAGTTGCACCTGTCTCACTTTGTTACACTCTTAGATAGTTCTGCCTCTCTAAGGTATAAGTACTGTAGCTTTGTATCTTGTACCTCAGCATGAATATTAACAAAAACACCACCTTGTCTTTGTCCTCACTCTGCTCAAGCCCTTGGGCTTACTCTAACCTTCTGGGTTACTCCAGAGTACCTCCAAGGCCAAGTGATATCCTTGAAGAAGTCACAAGGTCCCACCCCCATGACTAGGCTTGACTCTCCTCATTCCACCTGTCCCTCCTGTTGAGCATAGAGACAGCCTTCTTACCCATCTCCAACATCTATGTAAATTGGGACACTGGAAAGTGCAAGAGCACACCACATAAGGTGAAGCTGAGTTTCATTTGATTATTGAAACCCTTCCTAGATTCCTCTGGAGCCCTCTGGAGTTATGACCTTCCTTCAGCATCAAGGGTTTCATTCAGAAAGGAACTGGTTAAAAGTATACCTGTACTGGTATAGGTTTTAACAGTCTCCTTCTATTGGGATAAGTTTTAACACAATATCCCTGAGCTCACCTCTGCAGCTTCTTGTTTCTCCACCCCAAGCTAACTCTGAACCTGATTTACTGTGTTCCTCTAACCTCAAACCTCTGTCAATTGAGCTACTCAGCTTATCAGCATTCATATGTGCATATAGCCTTGATGGCTCCATCCCATTCTCTCTGCAACTTCAATCCCTGGAGAGTCATCTCCATTCCATTTCTGTTGCCCCTCCTCCAGGTGACCTTTCAGGCATTCCTCAGGAATACCATGACTTTGCTGATGTGTTTAGCAAAAGCAAGGCATCTACTCTTGCCCCCCACTGCAAGTTTGACCTAAAGATCAATCTGGAAGAAGGCACCTCACTGCCTGTTAGCACCACCTATTCCCTGTCACCCTCTGAGCTTGAAGCACTCAGGACTTTCCTAGATGAACATCCAGCTACCAGCTTTATCCAACCCTCAGCATCTGCTCACACTGCCCCTGTTCTCTTTATCTGTAAGAAGAACAGATCCCTCTGATTGTGCATAGATTTCTGAGGATTCAACAAGATTACAAAGAAAGACTGCTACCCCCTTCCATGCATCTCTGATCTCCTTGATGCTCTGAGCCACACAATTATCTATACCAAACTTGACCTTAGGTATGCTTATCATTTAGTTCACATTGCTGAGGGCAACAAGTGGAAAACCTCCTTCCATATGCACTATGGCTCATACAAGTGGCTTGTCATGCCATTTGGGCTCACCAATACTCCTGCAGCTTTCCAGCAGTTCATCAATTCTATCTTCACCAATCTTCTTGATGTTTTGATGATCATTTATTTAAATGATATCCTAATTTTCTCCACTGACCAGATATCTCATACTGAGCATGTCTGAGAAATCCTCCACTGCCTCCAGAAACATGGCCTCTTCACCAAACCTGAGAAATGTGAATTCCATACTGATTTCACTGAGTATCTTGGATACCAGCTCTCCCCTTCAGGGCTCACTATGTCCCCAGAAAAGGTTCAATCCATCCTGGATTGGCTCAAGCCTTGCAAAGTTTGAGATATTCAGTCTTTCCTCAGTTTCACTAATTTCTACCACTGCTTCATCTGAGGCTACTCCACCATTATCATTCTTATGACTCACCTCACCCACAAGTCTGCTTGTTGGGATTTTGATGCTTCTTGTCATGCTGCTTTCCAGCATCTCAAGGATGCTTTTACTTCTGCTTCTATTCTGACCCATTAGATCCCCAATGCTCCTCTCATTGTTGAGACTGACACCTCAGACTATGAGATTGCCAGAATTCTCTCACTCCAGTGCCTGGATAATGAGATCTGCCCTGTTGCTTTCTATTCATGTATGCTCACTGTGCCAGAACTCAACTATGACACCCATGATAAGGAGCTTCTTGCTATTTTCACTATGTTCAAGACCTGGCATCATTACCTCAAAGGTTCCAGTTCTCTGGTGGATGTTATCACTGATTACAAGAATCTGGAATATTTCACTATGTTTAAGCTTCTGACCTGCTGGCAAGCCCAATGATTAGAGTTTCTCTCTCAGTTTTATCTGATTATCCATTTTTACCCTGGTTATTTAGATGCTAAACCTGATGTTTTAACTTGACAATAGGATGTCTATCTCTGAGAGGGAAATAGCAACTATGCCCTTATCAATCTGCATAACTTCTGGCCCATGTTCACATAAAAGCAACTCACTGTGTCCCTTCAGATTTTCTCCCTAGCATCTCTGATATTCCAGTCTACATCCCTCTTTGACATCAAAACCCTCCATTGTGACATTCTCTTAGCACTCTCTTCTGATTCCACCACCTCTACCCACTTGTCCAGCACCCTCTTATCTGACTCTTGTTGGTTTAGAGATCCAGAAGGCTTCTTGCATCTAGACAACCACATCTTTGTCCCTGACACCTCCAACCTCCACCTCTAGGTTCTCCACTACAAGCATGACCACCCCTTATCTAGATACTTTAGTCAGAATTAGACACTAGAGCTCATTTGCCAAGAATATACCTGGTCTAGCATTTGAGTGTTTGTCAAAAAGTACATTTCTTCATGTACAGCTTGTGCCTATGCCAAGGTACCCTGTTACAAACCCTGTGGTTTCCTCAAGCAGCTCCCCATTCCAGAAAAGCCATAGAATTCCATCTCTATAGATTTCATTGAACAGCTTCCAGCTTCCTTCAGTTACTCTGCCATCTTCATTGTTGTAGATCATCTATCAAAGCAGTGCATTTTCATCCCTACAAACAACAAGGTGATCTCTCCAGAGCTTGCTAAACTCTTTTTACTCCATGTTTTCTCCAAACATGGAGTTTCCTCCCATATTACCTTCAATTGAGGTTTTGAGTTCATTTTCCATTTCTTCCATTCTCTGGGTCAAGCCCTCAATATCTGCCTCCACTTTACCTCCAGATATCATCCAGATGTTGACAGTCAAACCAAGCAAATGAACCAAACCCTGAAGCAGTATCTATGTATTTATTGCAACTATTAGCAGGACAACTGGTCTGAACTTCTGCCCCTTGTGAAGTTTGCTTATAACAATACCCCTAATGCTACCACAGGTGTTTTCCCTTTCTTTGCTAATAAGGGCTATCATCTGAACATCTTCATGCATCCAGAATGTGATATCATCTCTAACCAAGCTTGAAAATATGCCATTGACCTCAATTCTCTCCATGTCTTCCTTTATGAAAAAATAGCTGCCACCCAAGTCAAATACCAAGGACCTGCAGATGCCCAACAATCTCCAGTACTGGACTTTAAAGTAGGTAACCAGGTATTTGTCAAGGCTAAGTACTTTAGAACTACATGGCCATCCAAGAAACTTATCAAAAAGAACTTAGGTTCTTATCCCATTATCACTCAGGCAAGCTTGCTGCCCTTTATACTTCATCTTCTGGAAAACATGAAGTCCATTCACCTGTTCTTTCATGTTTCTCAACTTGAACCCTCTATCCCCAACATGATCCCTGATTGCATGCAACCATCCCCACCACCAGTCAAGATCAATGATGAACCAGAGTTTGAAATCTCCAAAATCCTAGACTCAAAGATAGATTGTAGGTGAAGGAACTGCAAATTACTATATTTGGTTAAGTGGTTAGGTTATGAGGATACTAATGAGGAGACCTTGTGGCTTCTTGCCACTAAATTAGAGCATGCTTCAGAAATCATTGAGGAGTTTCATCTCCATTATCTGGACAAACCTGGGCCATCTTATGATTAACCAACTGAGTAGTGGATCTAGTGATCTAGTCACAAGATCCCCTATCTACTCAAAGCTTGCCTTTTTGACCTCCTGGTCTACCACAGAAATTCCACCAACCTCCACACAAAGTTCCAACAGCTCTGCTGCCACCTTATCAATCTCCCTGACCTTGCTCCCTGAACTCCCAGCTTCTCCAGTTTCCTTCATCCATGCCTTTCCCAATGTATCAACCAGCTGCCCCAGCAGCTGGTTTTTGCACTTTGCCTTCCACCATACCTTTCCACCCACCTCCCTTATTGATGCCTCCATCAGGCAACAGCCCTCAGCCATCTGCCAAAGACTCTCCTCTGTCTCCTTTGAGTCTGCCCTGCTATTGGGCATTCCTTTCTTACCTGCCTTCCATCTCTGTTTCCTCTCCAGCTTCTTCTGGCTGGGGCAGTCATACTTTACCTTTGCCTCTATACAGGCAAGGCATGATGTTGACTTGCCCAAACCCACCTTGCACTCCAGTCCTTGGTTGTCACACCTCTGGCATCTTGGTCCCTTTTCCACTCTTCTCTTGCCATTGCTGCTACTTGACCCTACCTGGGCTTGGCAGAGTTCCTCCACCTAAGCCAGGTTGAAGTGCTAGGCCCTGATCACATTTCCAGTACTTACCCATTTCCAGACCACCTCCACTGCTTTTCAAGCCTCCTCTGCTTTCTTTCAAGCCTCCTCCTCTCTTCTTACTTTTCCCCACCACTTCTGTTTGGCATACTTCACATCACCAAGCTCCTCTTCATCCTTGACATGCTCCTTAAGGCACTCATCAGACCAGGTGTGAATGTCAGTGAATGAAGACATGATAAAAGAAACTAGTATGGAAGTCTCTGGGGTGGTATTTGCTTTTATGGGTTTCTGGCCAGCTAAACCCCAATGCCTGTGCCACTCACTTATTCATCAAAAGCACATGCTTCACAGCCTTCAGGGGTTTAGGCCTTAAGAGGGGAATACTGTCACATCCCATGCCAATGGATCAACTCCACTATGTTTCTGGTGCAATTCCAGTTGCTTTCACACTTTAAGCTGCATATTTCCTAGTTCCCTTACCTCTGTCTTTTCCTACCTAATGATTGTTTCCAACTTTACCTATGCTAACTCCATACCATTCCAATACAACTCCATAGTTCCTCCAATCTCACTTCCTGTTTCTGTTTCCTTCTATCTCACTTCTCCCTGTCATTATTTAGTTTCAGTTTGATATTATTCAACATTGTCTTCTCTGACATCTCCAATTGTATCCAGGATGCATTGGCACCTGCTTTGCTTATGAGACAACTCTTTTCATATCTTCATTCCCTTTTTAGATAATCTGCCTCTCTGAGGTATAATTACTGCAGCCCTGTATCTTGTACTGGAGTTTGAATATCAACCATAACATAATGTTATGATCCCCTTAGACCCCCTCCTGCCTTATGACTTGACATCATACCCTACCCTAAGTCTCACAACTTACTCCACAACTTGATGTTGTATCTCTTGTTGGGAAAAGCCCTATAGCCTATTCCAGACCTCCAGTAGTTTCTGACCCCTCCATAAATTGAGGCACCTGGTACTAGCATAAGGGCACACCATATAAGGTGAAGCCAAGCCCCATCCATTCTGAAGTTATCCAGAGTACATCTAAAGTACATTACAATTTTATAACACTCTCTGAGGTATAAGTACTATAGTCCTGTATCTTGTACCTTAGTACAAATATCAACATAAATACCCCCTTGTCATTATCCTCACTCTGCCTGAGCCCTTAGGCTTACTTTGACCCTCTGGATTACTCCAGAGAACCTCCAGGGCCAAGTAATATTCTTAAAGGAATTATAAGATCACACCCCCATAACTAGGCTTGACTCTCCTTGTCTTGCCTGTTCCTCTTGTTGAGTGCCAAGACAGCCCTCTTTCTCACCTCTGACATCTATGTAAATCAGGACACCAGAAAGTGCAAGGACATACCACATAAGATAAAGCTGAGTTCTATCTGACCAACAAAACCCATTCTAAATCCCTTCAGATGCCTTTGGACATCTCTGGAGTCTCTGTAGTTATGATCTTTCCTCAGGTTTGTGCACCACTAAGGTACTAGAACCTAACCTTTGTTCTCTAGCCATAAAAGTTTTGTTAAAGAAGAAGATTGATATATGTTTTAACAGTTCCTGCTTCTTTTTCACTATTGGTTAGCTTAGTGTACATTAGTTTAGGGCCAGCCCATTTTACATGGTCTGTGCACATCTCTGTAGCATATATAAACAAAGTATGCAAGCTGGAACTCCCCAGTCTTGTGCACTTAAGCCTTGTAGCTTTTCCAAGTTCAAGCCTTTTCTATTTCTTTGCCTAGTTCTTATCCCTCTAAGATCAAAGGAATTACTTGTCTTTATTAGCCTTGAGGAAGTGCACACAGAGATGCTTAACATTTAGAACCAAGAATGCTAGTCGGCATTTCAATTATTGTCAAGAGATAGTATTATACAGGTAGCCAGATGTCTGTGTAAAACACTTGAAGATAGTTGACATATTGGTGGATAGAGACAAGAAAGGGCCTGCAGCTGAAACAAAAGAAGCAGGGCTTGCAGGGCTCATAACCTATTATAAGATTGCACTATAAAAGGTAATACACTATATACAGGAAGACCTCAGTTTCATATGAATGAAGGACTGTGAACATTTTCCTAAACTAACCTATACACAAGAAGACCTTGTAGGTACTGTTCAGTTAATGAATGTAATGAATGTGTAGTAGCCTCTGTTGGATTATCAAGCATGTGTGTAGCCAGGAACATGATATGTGCCATACCTAGCAGATATGCATGCAGGCTGCAGCATCACATGCTTGGGATGCATTGCAGTCCCATCCATTTCCCTTGTTACCATCTCGCATACATACTTTATCTTTTGCTACTTTATGTTTCAGTCTGGC